>JBBPBX010030834.1:0-27359 GCA_038048925.1 Garcialebias charrua
AGTCAGAGTCAGAGAGTCAGAGAGAATTTATTGTCATTTGCACCGCATGTAGTACATGTGTTGAAAACGAGATTATGTACACAGGGTCCCAGTTACATCCAACAACAAATGCAAGAGAAAAACAATAATAACATCTAGGATTAACTAAGAGAGACATCAGCTAGTAATACACTAAGCCCTAATGTAGTAGAAAAACATCATTATAAACAGCAGCACGAACATGAGTTATGAGCAGATGGTCACAGATGAACGCAGCAACAAGAAACAGATCAGCATCAGCATGATGTGACATTTTGCAGTGTTTATTCTTATTATTTATTTATTCATGAGTCTGACAGCCTCAGGGTAGAAGCTGTTCCTCAGTCTAGTGGTTCTACATTTGATGCTCCTCAACCTCCGTCCCGAGGGGAGTGGTGCAAAGAGTGAGTGTGCTGGGTGAGTGAGGTCTTTCATGATGCAGGTGGCTCTTTTTCTGCATCTGGAGGTGTAAATGTCTGTGATGGTGGGGAGACTGACTCCAACAGACTTCTGTGCAGCCTTCACCACTCTCTGTAGAGCTTTCCTCTCTGCAACTGTGCAGCCTCCATGCCACACGTTGATGCTGGAGCACAGGACGCTCTCCACTGCACACCTGTAGAACGAGGTGAGGACTGGGCTGCTCAGACCAGCTCGTCTCAGCCGTCTGAGGAAGTAGAGTCTCTGATGACCTTTCTTGATCAGGCTGGTGGTGTTATTGCTCCAGCTGAGGTTATCATTCAAGTGTACACCCAGGTACTTGTAACTGGAGACCACCTCCACCGCAGATCCACCTATATACAGTGGGGTGTGGGTGTGTTTGTTCCTTCTGAAGTCCACAATCATCTCCTTCGTCTTCTTCACATTCATGTGAAGGTTGTTCTCTTTGCACCAGCTCTCCAGATGTTCCACCTCCTGTCTGTAGCTGGATTCATCATTATCTGTGATGCATCCCACCACAGCTGTATCATCTGCAAACTTAACAATATGACAGCCTGGAAGTGTGGCTGTACAATCATATGTGAGCAGAGTGAACAGAAGAGGGCTCAGCACACATCCTTGAGGAGAGCCAGTGCTGAGGGTGATGGTGGAAGAGGAGAAGTTGTGGATCTTCACGGACTGTGGTCTGTTTGTTAAGAAGTCTAAGACCCAGTTACAAATAGAGGGGCTTAGTCCAAGTGTAGATAGTTTGTCTATCAGAGTTTGGGGGATCATGGTGTTGAAGGCAGATGTGAAGTCCACAAAGAGCAGACGCACGTATGAGTCCTTCTGATCCAGGTGGGTGAGAGCAGTGTGGACCACAGAGGAGATGGCGTCCTCTGTTGATCGGTTCTCGCGGTATGCATATTGATGAGGGTCCTCGCTGATGTTGACGGTTGTCTTGATGTGGGACATGACCAGTTTCTCAAAACATTTAGCGACTATCGGGGTGAGAGCCACCGGTCTATAGTCATTCAGACCAGTCACTGTGGAGCTTTTTGGGACTGGGATGATGGTGGCAGTCTTCAGGCAGGTGGGAACTGACTCCAGTGAAAGTGAGGTGGTGAAGATGTCAGCCAGCACCTCACAGAGCTGGTCCGCACATTCCTTCAGAACTTTCCCTGGGATGTTGTCTGGACCCGTAGCTTTATGAGGGTTGATCCTTCTGAGACTACCTCTCACTTCTGCTGCGGTCACTTTGAGGTGCTCCTCGTCTGGTGATGAGTTGAGTCTGGTGCTAGTTGGTCTGTTTGGATCATCAAAACGTGCATAAAACTTATTGAGGGCATCAGGCAGGGATGGGTCCCTGGGGCATTGTTTGCTTTTGCCCTTGTAGTCTGTTAAGCATTTGATGCCCTGCCACATGCTCCGTGGATCATGTGAGGTGAACTGTCCCTCGATCCTCTGTGCATACGCGGCTTTGGCCTTCTTTATGCCATCATCCAGTTCTCTCCTGCACTTTCTCAACTCCTCAGTATCTTTAGACTTGAATGCAGTGTCCCTGGCTGCCAGCAGGGTGCGGACATCCTTATTTAGCCAGGGTTTTTGATTGGGGTAAAATTTAACACACTTTCTTATGGATACATTTTCAGCACATGTACTGATGTAACCCAGGACTGAGGAAGCATAAAGTTCCAGGTCAACTGAACTTCCATTCGTAGCTGCCTCTTTGAAGACAGACCAGTTTGTGTTTTCAAAGCAGTCTCTTAGCATGGGGGAACTATCTTGGCGCCACGATGTGATCACTCTTTGTTCCGGCTTCGAACGTCTGAGTGGGGGTAGCTGTCTAGGGACCAATAGCAGGGAGCGATGGTCGGAAGCCCCGAGCGGTGGGCGTGGCTTCGCCGTGTACGCCCCCTTCACATTCGTGTAGACCTGGTCTAGTGTCTTATTTCCTCGTGTTGCTGTGAAAACGTGCTGATTGAAGGTTGGAAGAATGACACGTAAATCTACGTGATTGAAGTCCCCGGAAACAATGAAAAACCCCTCAGGATATTTACACTGCAGCGAGGTGAGTAAGTCATGAATTTCTCCCTGGGCGTCGTTGGCATTAGCATCGGGTGCTATGTAAACATTGCTTATTATTATCGCTGAATAGTCGCGGGGGAGGTAATGTGGCCGACATCTTATTGTTAAAAGCTCCACAGCAGCTGAGCAGATCCTGCTGATAACGGCACAGTTCGTGCACCAGTCTTTGTTAACGTAAATGCAGACGCCTCCGCCTCGCGTTTTCCCCGTAGTCTCGATGCACCGGTCCGTTCTGAAAAATAGCTTATTATCCAACTCATAAACAGAGTCAGGAGTGTCTTCATTGATCCATGTTTCCGTGAGACAAAGCACCGAACATCTCCTCATCTCCTCCGACGTTGTTACTCTCAGACGAAGCAAATCCATCTTGTTGTCGAGCGAGCGCACGTTGGACAGGAAAAGAGCCGGCATCGGGGGTCTCCCGGTTTTAGCGTCTGCCCGCAGTCTCGTCATAATTCCTGCTCGACAGCCACGCTTTTTCCCTCGAGAGCACCGCTTTCTTTTCTTTCCTCCGCGTATCTGCTTCCAGAAAGATGATCTAAGCAGATCCAATCTTCCGAGCTCTGATTTGAGTTCGTTGCTGATTTAACACAGTAACTGTGGGGTTTCTAGGTCCACCAGCCATTCTCTCTCCAATCAACGGCAACCATCTTAATCAGCCACACCTGTTCCTGGTTTGGAGGACTACTCTGCCTGGGTATAAGAACCTCTGCCAGACATGCCTTCAGCGCCGGGACATTATCAAGCTATGGTAAAGTGTATGATCAGTCACCAGTCTGTATGAAACCCTGTTTGTATCCGAAGAATGTTTTGATCTCCTACAGAGATATTCTTCTCTAACTTAGACGACCTGTTCCTCTCTCTCAGCCAAACACTCACCTTGCTTCTCCGTTCTGGACCGACTGAGACCTTGGAACTCCTGGGACCTCTCCTCTCTGGACTAAACCACAAGAAACACAGCAGTAAGAACAAGAGCCTAATCATCATTAATCCATTGCTTTCTAAAGACAATTCTGGATACTCACCTTGTCCCTGCCTTCTCTTTTTCAGTCTGGAGGATCTTGACCTTCAGCAATAAAAATAAATTATTATTTTATAACTCCTGACTCTGTTCCTTCTTCTCAGTCGCCACTTGGGGTCTAAATGTCTAAAAATATGACAGAATGTCCTGACCAAACAGACCCTCAAGGCATGACTGGGGAGGGACAGATTCAGCAGACTATCCAAGCTCAGAATAGACGCATGGAACATCAGGAACAAGCTTTACAACATATTTTTTCACAGCAAGAAGCAACGCAAAGCCACTTTCAGGAGCTTGGAAGCATGATTCATGCCTTACAACAACAAGTGGCTGCTCTTGTTCCCATGGCCCCGGTCCAGACCTCTCAAACTTCTCACCAGCCGGCAACCTCCTCAGCCTCCCTGAATGTTCTGACTCTTCGGGAACCAGACATCCGTCCCTCTGAGTTTTTTGAAGGTAACGCCAGCAAGTGTGGTGGTTTTTTGTTACAATGTAACCTAGCATTTAGCCGTGCACCGCTAACCTACACATCTAATGCTTCCCGTATCACCTATGTCGTCACCGCACTCAAGGGTGAAGCGCTTCAGTGGGCTCGTGCTTACCTGCAGAAACGTGACATGCCGTTCTTAACTTTTTCCACCTTTCTCGAGGAGTTTCAGCGTGTGTTTGATCATCCATTACAGCAAGAGGAGGCAACTAAAAAGATGTTCAGACTAGGCCAAGGAAGCAGGCCCGTCGCCGAATTCGCCACCCACTTCCGCATTTTGGCAGAGGATTCAGACTGGGGTGAGGTTACACTGAAAAGCGCATTTATTAATGCCTTAAATAAAAGAATTAAGGACCAAATAGCTACCAGAGAAGCACTAGCAAGCCTAGATGACCTGATCACGCTCGCCATTAGGGTGGATAATTGTTTTCGTGAAAATACGTCGGAGGACTAGAATTCCCACGCATTCCCCGAAACCGGAAGTGCTTGTTCCGCACCAATAACTGCTCCGTTGGCTCCTGAACCGATGCAGATTGGGAGAACCAGACTCTCCCCAGAAGAGCGCCAGAGACGCATTGACCACAATGAGGGCCTCTATTGTGGTAGGAAGGGACACATTGCTACTACATGTCGCCTACGTTTAAAAGAGAGAGCTCACCAGTAAACCAGGAGATTCTGGTGGGTATTTCTTCATTTTCTCCTAGCAATAATTTGTGTTTACCCGCAATCCTGTGCATTACCGTAAACACTGGTGTATAATACGCTCCGGTGTATAATACGCTTTGGCCAATATTTGGAAATAAATCAGAAAAATCGGTAGATAATACGCTTCGGTGTATAATACGCGCTGCCGTGACAGTCTTTTTTATGGCCACTAGATGGCGCCAGGATACGCCTCCAGGTACAGTCTGCAGGTAAACAGACTACAGGGTGCATTAGCGCCCATAGCGGCCGAAACTGGTACTGCACCATTTTTAGGCCAAAATGAAAAACAGCGAATCAGAGCCAAAAATGGGTCTAAAAATATGGGAAAAAATCTGTAGATAATACGCTTCGGTGTATAATACGCAGGACATTCAAATGAGCAATAAAAGTGCGTATTATACACCGGTGTTTACGGTAACTCAACCAATTTTCCTGTCCAGGCTCTGGTTGATTCTGGGGCGGAGCAGAACCTGATCAGTAGGGATCTGATTGAGAAGTTACGGATACCTACCACAGCGCTTTATCCTGTTATCTCTGTGGCTGCCCTTACTGGACAAACTATCTCCTCTTTTTTACAAAAAACAATAAAGTTCAAGTTCATAGTTTCTGGCAATCATCATGAGCAGGGAGAGTTTTTTGTTTTTGATTCTACCAAATCCCAACTGATTTTGGGTTATCCGTGGTTAAAGAGACACAATCCACTCATTAACTGGTTTGAAAATAGAGTAGAAAAATGGGGAGATAACTGTTCCAGAGAGTGTTTACGTTCTGCCGTTTCTCCTGTTTTTTTATTTTATTTTTTATAAACAAGCAATTGAAGAGATCGACCTTTCTAATATCCCCTCTGTTTACCATACTTTTGCTCCAGTCTTTAGCAAACAACGAGCTCTTTCATTACCCCCTCACAGACCATATGACTGTTCCATAGACCTCCTTCCGGGTGCACCGCTACACTCGAGTAGATTATACAGTCTGTCCTACCTGAGAGGGAGACTATGAGACAGTACATTGACGAGTTCCTTAAATCTGGCATCATTCGGCCGTCAACCTCTCCTGTAGGGGCGGGATTCTTTTTTGTTACAAAGAAAGATAAGACGTTACGACCATGCATTGACTTCAGGGGTTTAAACCAAATCACTGTTAAAAATAAATACCCATTACCCCTTATGGACTCTATGTTTGAGCAACTGCAGGATGTTGTCATTTTCACAAAATTGGACCTTCGTAATGCCTATCATCTGATGAGGATCAAAGAGGGGGATGAGTGGAAGACCGTGTTCAAGACCCCTCTAGGTCATTTTGAATATCTAGTCATGCCGTTTGGATTAACTAATGCCCCTGCAGTGTTTCAAGCACTAGTCAACAATGTATTTAGAGACTTCCTTAATGTGTTTGTGTTTGTGTATTTGGACAATATCCTCATTTACTCAAAGGATAGGGATCAACACCTAAAACACGTAGAGGCTGTACTTCAGAGGTTGTTAGAAAATCAACTTTTTGTTAAAGCTGAGAAATGTGAGTTCCATGTGTCTACCGTGTCTTTTCTTGGCTTTATTTTCGAGAGAGGACAGGTTCGTTCTGATCCTGACAAGATCAAGGCTGTGACTGAATGACCTACTCCCCTTGATCGAAAACAGTTACAACATTTCTTGGGTTTGCAAATTTTTATCGATGGTTCGTCAAGAATTACAGTCAAGTCGCCTCGTCGCTCACTCAGCTCACCTCAACTCTGCATAAATTCGCCTGGACTCCAGCAGCTGAAAAGGCCTTCCTAGAACTGAAACAACGCTTCTCTTCTGCTCCCGTTCTTGCCCACCCTGATTCACACAGACAATTTATTGTGGAAGTGGATGCCTCAGACTCGGGTGTGGGGGCTGTATTATTCCAGAGGACAGCAGAAGATGGGAAGCTCCACCCCTGCGCCTACTTTTCCCGTTGTCTTTCTGCTGCTGAACGTAATAGACCTTTTACCAGTTGACGTCATTGCGCATGCGCACTCGCATTTTTCCAGAATTTTCCGGAAGTCGGGGGCAGTGCGTCTAGTGTTTTCATTACTGCCAACGGTCGCGGTGGGGAAATATGACTTTTATTGTGTTTATAATTGTTCCAGGCAACGTAAACGAGTAAAAGAAAAAGGTGAAGACTTGTTCGTTTTACAACCTCCCTCTAGGAAAGTCGACTAAAACGACTAAAAGAAGGAAGATGTGGAGGAAGATGTGGCTTCAAGCGCTTCGCCGGACCGGCAGGACTTCACCCCGACACAAAAGCATCAACGTGTGTAATCAGCTTTTTTTATCTGGCATGGCCATTAATGATCCAAGCTCCGTGGATTACGTTCCTACATTACATCTTGGATATGGGAAACAGACAAAACAGAGAACAACCTCCCGCAGCAGAATGCTACTGGACAGTTGCTAAGCTAGCAGCCAGCTAGTTCTACGAGACCTCGCTGTTCCTCAGTCCACTGCCTGTGTTGAAGTTTCAACCTGTTTCAACCTGCGACATGCAAAGAGATTCTTCCTTCAACCCCCCTGAAGAACAGGTGAGTAAAATGTCAAACATGCAGCTCTGTAAAAATGAACAGACCACTGCACTGTTAGCCTGTAATCATTTGAGCTCTTTCTGCGTTGAAAAAATATACAGTATAGTTTCCACAAGACAAACATGTTTTATTAACATTATTTGAGGTCAAACAGCACTGCATCTTTGAAAACATTTCAGCCATTTCTCTGTTTCTGTAAGTTATTCGCACAGTTTTGCTGGGAGCATCGGTGAAATGCTGTCACAGAAAAAAACAAAACAATCCTGTCATCAATGTATATAAGCATACAGTTTTACTATACACAAGACTGTTTTGTTTATTGTCAAATATGAATTAATACTTTGTTTTACAGCAGCAACTGGCCACCAACTCCTTGCTGACAAAGGGTTTGATGTCAAGTCAGAGGTGGAAAAAGGGAAGCTAGTCTGAACCTGGCCACCTCTCTGCATCCAGGACACAAGCAGTTACACTGAGGAAGAGGTATGTATTGTACAAGGAGTGTAGGCCTGTCATGATCCAAATACTGTATATATATTTTAAATAAATTCTGTCGACCGTGACATCACATTGGTTGAAGTTTTTGAAGGACATCACGCTAATCCAATGAAAACTCACAGCACTGCTCAGCTGGCTCAGTCATTCCCTCCCCAATTTGACCAAATTTATATACTGTATTCAAATCCATGTTTATTACAGTGATTGATTACTGAAATAGTCCACACATCCCAAAACACATTGATTGTAGTACATTAAATTTAGACATGAACACACCAACCTTTAAATATAAAATATATATATAGAAGTGGAACTTTTGTTTAGTTAAGTTTTTTAATCTGTTAATATACAAATGCTGTTTTAGTCACATTTTATGATTTTGAATCTCACTAGATAAAGAAAGAGCGTTTACAACAAAAACAGGTCAGTCTCTCTTATCATGGTGACCTAACCAGGCCGAAAGAAAATCCTCTTTGTGACTCTGCTGTTGTCAGATCTGTTCTCTAGTTTATAGTCCAGCTCTCTGGTCATCCAATGACTTAGCACCAGAACCCCATAAACATTAAATATTAGCAGGTTACTTTCTGTCCTTTAACAAGTGAAATGACAAACACATCTTCTGGTATGTGTTGTTTCTGTTTGTAACTTATATAAATAATGTGTGAGCAGTGAACCATTCTTCACTGCATGACTGTTTGCGTGTATCTGCCTCAATTAAATCTGTTTTAAAGGTATTGTGACATGATTTTGTAAATTTGAATATTTGTCAGAACATATATATCTTATATCATTGAGCTCTGGTCGTTTTTGCATAATAAATTATAAATATATTAAAATTTCATTCCAATTTATGGTAATTTTTTACCATAAATTCTCTGGGACACGCCCCGTGAATTTATGCAAATCTTCATGTGACGTACACGTGGGCACTGGGCATAAGGCGGAGCCTGGCTTGCCCCTTTGTTTGGTGAAAGATCGACTCTTTTTTTTTTGGTGTAACTTGAAAAATGCTGTCACGTTGTAGCGCATTTGGGTGTTCTAATATCAGCAGTGAACAAGTGAGCCTTCACAAATTCCCAAAAGATGAGAAACTTTGCCTAGAATGGAAGTACAGAGAACTTGTGACCGATGGGTTCCTACTGAGAGTCCTATGTCTGCAGCGACCATCTTACTGCCTATCAGGTACGAGCTGTTGTTTGTTTTTATTTGGGGAGAGTCTATTAATGAGAGTTTTGGATGATTTACTGTTTAAAAAAGATATATGTCAGACGTGAGGTCTATCTGCCGACATCTGCTTGCTAACAGACATTAGCATAGATCCGAGTCAACACGGAGTGCTATTTAGGTATTTTTAAATTATGTCGGCGCAATCAGGTACGATCTGTTGTTTGTTTTTATTTGGGGAGAGTCTATTAATGAGAGTTTTGGATGATTTACTGTTTAAAAAAGATATATGTCAGACGTGAGGTCTATCTGCCGACATCTGCTTGCTAACAGACATTAGCATAGATCCGAGTCAACACGAGTGCTATTTAGGTATTTTTAAATTATGTCGGCGCAATCATGTACGATCTGTTGTTTGTTTTTATTTGGGGAGAGTCTATTAATGAGAGTTTTGGATGATTTACTGTTTAAAAAAGATATATGTCAGACGTGAGGTCTATCTGCCGACATCTGCTTGCTAACAGACATTAGCATAGATCCGAGTCAACACGGAGTGCTATTTAGGTATTTTTAAATTATGTCGGCGCAATCATGTACGATCTGTTGTTTGTTTTTATTTGGGGAGAGTCTATTAATGAGAGTTTTGGATGATTTACTGTTTAAAAAAGATATATGTCAGACGTGAGGTCTATCTGCCGACATCTGCTTGCTAACAGACATTAGCATAGATCCGAGTCAACACGGAGTGCTATTTAGGTATTTTTAAATTATGTCGGCGCAATCAGGTACGATCTGTTGTTTGTTTTTATTTGGGGAGAGTCTATTAATGAGAGTTTTGGATGATTTACTGTTTAAAAAAGATATATGTCAGACGTGAGGTCTATCTGCCGACATCTGCTTGCTAACAGACATTAGCATAGATCCGAGTCAACACGAGTGCTATTTAGGTATTTTTAAATTATGTCGGCGCAATCATGTACGATCTGTTGTTTGTTTTTATTTGGGGAGAGTCTATTAATGAGAGTTTTGGATGATTTACTGTTTAAAAAAGATATATGTCAGACGTGAGGTCTATCTGCCGACATCTGCTTGCTAACAGACATTAGCATAGATCCGAGTCAACACGGAGTGCTATTTAGGTATTTTTAAATTATGTCGGCGCAATCAGGTACGATCTGTTGTTTGTTTTTATTTGGGGAGAGTCTATTAATGAGAGTTTTGGATGATTTACTGTTTAAAAAAGATATATGTCAGACGTGAGGTCTATCTGCCGACATCTGCTTGCTAACAGACATTAGCATAGATCCGAGTCAACACGAGTGCTATTTAGGTATTTTTAAATTATGTCGGCGCAATCATGTACGATCTGTTGTTTGTTTTTATTTGGGGAGAGTCTATTAATGAGAGTTTTGGATGATTTACTGTCTTAAAATGATAGATCTCAAACGCAATCGGACATGCTCAAAGCCACGAAGCTCCCTGCACGTTTTTTTAAAGCTGAATCGTAAAAGTTAATAAGTTTTCCATTAATAGAGTATACAATAAAATGATTTGAGCAAGATTAAAACTTCTACTGCTTATATTGACCTTCCAAAACTGAAGACAAATCGCTTAGATCAACACTAGAAATGCTGCACTCGTCTGAGTCGACATGCTCCGCCATTATTATTTACATGCGCGTTGAGCAGCGGCTCCCCACGTGTACGTCAAATGACGGTTTTGCGGAATGCACGGAATTTTAGGGGCGTGTCCCAGAGAAATGACTACCATAACTTGGAATAAAAATTTAATATATTTATAATTTATTATGCAAAAACGACCAGAGCTCAATGATATAAGATATATATGTTCTGACAAATATTCAAATTTACAAAATCATGTCACAATCCCTTTAAGTAATCTGTTATTTTGGATCTGATTCTGCTTGTGAGACATTTAAAGATGTTTTGAACTTCTGGCAGGTCTCTCTGATGGCGTGGAGACTGGACAGGGCCCGCGGTCGTCAGCTACTTCATCTGCCGGAGGGTCTGGATCGAGAAACCACAGCCAGGGGCTTTGAGCATACCTCAAAAGAAAAAAACATGAAGTTTTAAAATATAGACAAAATAAAGGAATTAAAGAAACATACAGATAAGCGTTAGTGGTTTTTAAAGTTTACTACTACAACCTGCAAAAGGCAACAATGGCTCCACGCTCAAAATGTCCTTGTGAAGACCAGCCAGCAGTGATGGGCTCATCAGGATGTCGTGGGTTCAAAATGCAGGCTGTTCAGCGTTCTCCTGGAAAACTTCTGGATGCAGATGTCATGCCTATAATGACACCAACATGAAAAATGTGGTTTATATCTAACACATATTAGCAAATCTGTTTGTAGAAGTGTTTTTTAAAAAATGTCCAAGAACTATTCCAGATCTTACAATTGTAGAAAACATTTAAAACTGTGCATATGTGATTGCATTTATTTCTTATCTAGTGCCACTAGAAAACAATTAACAATAATTAACACAATACAATAAACTACAATTGTAAAATGTTGAATAGTTTTTTGACTGGAATAAGACAAAATAAGTGATATTGTATTATTCCAGTTGTTGGTGAAGTTTGACTGAAAGTCACCTTTCTGGGTATTTGTGTTATAAGCGTAATATGAAATTTCTTCAGGAACACTGATTAAACTCACTTTAAAACTTGCAGCTCATCCAAGTAGCAGGTGCAGTTCGTTTTTGGGCTGGTCCCTTCCATGTACAACTGGGTGCAGGTTGGTTTAGAATGTATTTCCAACATGGTTGCAGCCACCTCGTTGTCTGCAAACACAAACACAATATACAACAATATTGTATGTGTCATTATGGAATTCACATGCAAAATATATTGTTTTTAATATATTTAAGATTTTCACACATTTTACGTCTAATACAGTGTAAGCTGTATAAACAGTGTGTCAAAAGTGCAAAAGTAAATACGTTCTCAAAGATAATTAAATTTTCCCAGGAAAGCTAATAAATGTATCTCTTGGGATAGTTCTTATTTTTTACATCACAACATCACCAATTGTCTCAGGTTGTATTTAAGACATAGTTTACAGAAATCAAATAAGAAATAAGGATGCTGTGAACATTTGTGTGACTCAAATGTCATGTTTTTGTTTACATACTGTGCTAATACTGACGGCTCTTATGAAGACATGGCACTAGTTATAGCAGCTAACAGAAGATGTTGGCAGCACGGTGGCACAACTGGTAGAGCTGCTGCCTCTCAGCGAGAAGGTTGCCGGTTCAAATCCCGGTCCGGGGCCTTTCTGGGTGGAGTTTGCATGTTCTCCCCGTGCATGCGTGGGTTTCCTCCGGGTACTCCGGTTTCCTCCCACAGACCAAAAAACATGCTTGTTAGGCTGATTGGTGACTCTAAATTGACCCTAGGTGTGAGTGTGAGAGTGGATGGTTGTTTGGTGTGAGTGAGACAGGTCCCTCTTGTAAATGAGTCCCCGTGACTCAACGAGGCTAGCCTGTATAAATAAAGGTTGAATGAATGTTAAACCTGTAACAATAACCAAATCAGTCTAAATATCAGAAGTATTGGTGTGAGAAATTTAAAACATGGTGTGACTGACTCAAACGTCATGTCTTTGTTTACATACTGCGCTAATACTGAAGGCTCTTATGAAGACATGGCGCTAGTTATGGAAGCTAACAGAAGATGTTAAACCTGTAACCATAACCAAATCAGTCTAAATATCAGAAGTATTGGCGTGAGAAATTTAAAACATTTATTTCTGACGCTTGGATATACAGGTTGTTGACAACGACACACAACGACTCACCCTGCTGGACATTCGCAAAAAAGCCTGAAGGATTTCCCCATTTTCCATCAGCGCACACAATCACCTCCTCTCGTATCCGCGGCACAATGTTCAGGCATTTTGACCAGTGGTTGTTCACTATTTTAATAAAACAAGCTTCTAAATTACAACTCTCTATCATTACGAAGCTCCTCGGCTCCTTTCTACCCCCCCTGCATCCGGTTTCGGCTTTTTGCCATCCAATCAGAACGCTCGTTTCAGGCAAGCTTTGCGTGATGACGTCAACTGGTAAAAGGTCTATTATGACGTCGGCAATAGAGAGTTGCTGGCCATATTGTTGGCTCTCCAGGAATGGAGACATTGGCCCTCATTCACGAACCGTTCGTACGCACAGATTTGTTCTTAAACTGTGCGTACGAGTGATTTAGGATCATTTGTGGCATTCAACAATGTTTTCGTATCCTAGGATTTTTTTCAGATACGAACAAAATTTACGAGTGGTCCGGACCTGTCGTATATTTTAGGAGCAGTCGGTCCGCTGTTATCCAGATGGATTTCCCTAACTAATAACTTCATATTTCGTTATTTAGAAAATATTTTGGGTTTAAAAAAATCACGCACCATAATTATTCTTGACAATAGGTTATTCTGTTTGAATTAGAATTATAATTTTAAGTTTAATTTGTCTGGTGTGTCGCGCAGGCTTCAGTGAGTCGTGCGCTCCCCTTGGTCATCAAAGCCGCTCCTCATATTAACACCCAGGTACATAAAATCCCCATACACCGCCGCAGAACAAGTACGAATTAAGACTGATCTTGTGCCAAACACCATCGGAGCAATTGATTATTATATCTGATTCGAAATATAACCTGCAGAATGTGGTTGCGCGCTGACCAGGAGGTGCGCGCATGACCCATTTGTGCTGCAAAACATGTTGGCACGCGTCTTGCAGCGTGGCATTTATTGTCCACCATCTCAGACTATTCCTTGACCACCTCCTGTCCGTGCTGCGGCGAGACGTTTGTTTGAAGCCATTTTCAGATCAAACCATTTATTCTTGATTTCTGATACTGTACGACCCACGGGAGACAAAACATATGCACTACAATATTAATATGAAGTTAACTGTAGTTTCGAGACATTTTAAAATGCTTCTGTTCAAAAACACATCCGACACTTGCGGGGGGTGGGGGGTAGCGGTGCGCCACGGCTCTTCTGAATAAGTGAAACTATAATGTAACACAGTACACTAAAATTAAAGATATTTGACCATCCGACACTTGCGGGGGGGGGGGGGGTAGCCACAGCGCGACTGAGAGCAGATCTCCGAACGCGTGAAGTTCCTCCTTTTACTTCTTGAGTTTGAATGAATGGACACTTCCTGCTGTCAGAAGGCAGGAAACGTGGCCTTATATGGTGTTTTGAGGGGTGGGAATTATGTAAATGACCTCTCCGCGTGCACGCGCAGCTGTTTAGAACAGGTGGGATTCATCATATTTACGCAACCCATTTACACACGTTTCCTCAGGATAGAAGACTTTGTTGAATCTGACGTGGCATGTTCGTACGAACGCTTCGTACGAACAAAAGTAGGAGAAATTTAGGATAAAAATACGAACATTTTCGTGAATGAGGGCCATTGGTTGGAGGGTGCAGAACTACCATTTGTTATCTTTACTGATCATAAGAACTTGGCATACATTCAGCAGGGTGCTAAGAGATTGAATGCACGACAAGCCAGATGGTCTCTTTTCTTCACCAGATTCAACTTTTCCATCACTTACATTCCAGGTACTCGCAACATTAAACCGGACGCACTATCCTGCCAATTCTCTTCATCTGAAACTTCTGACGCCCCTGTGAGTATTTTACCTACGTCCTACACAGTTGGAGCCATGACCTGGACTATTGAGAATGACATTCGAGAAGCACAACGGATCGAGCCGGACCCTGGGACGGGCCCTCCAGGAAGACTCTTCATCCCTGCTTCTGTGGTTTGCAAGGTGTTGCACTGGCTTCACACAGTAAAATTCACATGTCATCCTGGTATCACACGCATGCTACACCTCACTAATGAACATTTTTGGTGGCCCACAATGTCCAAGGACGTGAAGGATTTTGTTTCTGCCTGCCCAACATGTGCTTGTAACAAGAATAATAACAAACCCCTTGCGGGTTTTCTTCTGCCTCTGCCTTCCCCTAGTCGTCCATGGTCCCACATCGCCCTGGATTTTGTCACCGGTCTACCTCTATCTGAAGGTAACTCTGTCATTTGCACTGTGGTTGACAGATTCTCTAAGGCCTCTCACTTCCTCCCTCTGACCAAGCTACCTTCTGCATTTGAAACGGTACAGTTGGTGGTGAACCATGTTTTCCGTCTGCACGGTATTCCGCTTGATATTGTGTCTGACAGGGGGCCACAATTCATCTCTCAGGTGTGGAAGTCCTTTTGTGATGCTTTGGGTGCCACCTCCAGCTTGTCGTCCGGCTATCACCCCCAGTCAAATGGCCAAACTGAGAGATGCAACCAAGACTTGGAGGTTGCATTGCGGTGCGTGTTTAATAATAACCCATCTTCTTGGAGCCAGTATCTACCATGGATCGAGTATGCCCATAACTCACCGGTCTCCTCGGCGACAGGTTTGTTTCCTTTTGAAGCATCATTGGGTTACACTCCCCCACTTTTTCCCTCTCAGGACTTGGACGTCTCTGTCCCATCGATTCAGCACCATGTCACACAGTGCCGTCGAGTTTGGCGCCAGACCAGGGATGCGTTACTCAGGACTACGGCATTAAATAAGCGTTTTGCTGACAGACACAGATCGCTTGCTCTGACATACCAGGTGGGTGAGAAAGTATGGCTCTCTACGAAGGACATCTCTCTCAAAGACACGCCCAGAAAACTTGCCCCCAGGTATATCGGGCCTTTCCTCATTACGAGGATTATCAACCCATCAGCCGTGCGCCTACAACTCCCACCATCCATGAAGATTCACACCACATTTCATGTTTCTCACATTAAGCCTGTTATCGACTATCCTTTGGTCCCTCCATCCACGTCTCCCCCGACCCCCCGCCTTATTGACGACTCACCGGCGTTTACGGTCAACCGTCTTCTGGATGTACGTCGTTGACGGGGCAGGGGGTTCCAGTACTTGGTGGACTGGGAGGGTTATGGACCTGAGGAACATTCTTGGGTCCCTAGGGCTCACATCTTGGATCCTAGGTTGATTTCCTCTTTTTATAGGGCTCACCCTGAAAAGAGGATGAGGGGGTTCTGTGGGGTTTCTAGGTCCACCAGCCATTATCTTCCCAATCAACGGCAACCATCTTAATCAGCCACACCTGTTCCTGGTTTGGAGGACTACTCTGCCTGGGTAAAAGAACCTCTGCCAGACATGCCTTCAGCGCCGGGACATTATCAAACTATGGTAAAGTGTATGATCAGTCAACAGTCTGTATGAAACACTGTTTGTATCCAAAGAATATTTTGATCTCCTACAGAGATATTCTTCTCTAACTCAGACGACCTGTTCCTCTCTGTTACATGCCCCAGACATGTAATTTATTTTAGTCAGAACATAAAATTGTTTAAAGGTTGTTTAAAGATTTTGAGCACAGACATGAGCTGTTTAGAGGTTGTAGGAGCCTAATTGACTGCAGCTGGTGCTCATTAACTGTAGGTGGAGGTAGTTGTTTTCTCTCTATATTAGGTCCAAGCCACACAGTGAGAAGCCAGCAGTGTTTAAGCAAGCAGGAGAGATCCAAACAGAGGTCCAAGCTGATCCAGGAGAAGCAGCTGATGCAGAAACAGCAGACCTGATGCAGGTTTTGCAGCAAGCAGAGGAGGTCCAAACCGAGGTTCCAGTAGCCCCAGAAGCAGACCTGATGATAAAACAGAGTCAAGAGAAGCTGAGCAGAAGCCTGATGAAGAAACTGCAGACATCATGAAGAAACAGCAGAGCTGATGAAGAATCATCATCATCAGCAGCAGCAGCAACAGCTGTGTGAAGAGGAGCCATGAAGCCATTTGTTTGAAGCCTGATGAGGAGGCCGTTTAATGTTGTGGTTGAATCCACATGAGGAGGCCGTTTGATGTTGTGGTTGAATCCACATGAGGAGGCTGTTTGATGAGCCGTGATGAAGAGGAAGTCTGTATGAAGAAGCGGATGTCGTGGTTGAAGCCACATGAGGAGGCCGTTTGATGAGCCGTTTGAAGCCTGATGAGGAGGCCGTTTGTTGTTGTGGTTGAATCCACATGAGGAGGCCGTTTGATGTTGTGGTTGAATCCACATGAGGAGGCCGTTTGATGTTATGGTTGAATCCACATGAGGATGCTGTTTGATGAGCCGTTTGAAGAGGAAGTTGAGTCCTTCTGTCGTGAAGACCTGCTGTCGTGAGAAGCTGGAGTGCTGAAGACCGGGAGCCGTGAGTGACCTACTGGAGTTTGAGTTTTTGTTATTAATCTTCCAGAAGCTGGTTTTTGAGAAGTCAAACTTTTTTCATTAATTACTTCTTTTTTTTTAGGACATAGACTCAGAGAGCCTAAAATAAACTCTTTTTTTTTTTGTAAACATCCTTTCTGTGTCTCATGTCCTTGTATGCTACGTGCCTTCGGGTCGTAACATAAAATGGGCCCTCGTCCGGGATTTGAACAAGACAAGAGCTACATTTTTTCCCCTCATATTTTAGTGTGAAATATAATGGATGTCTCTTCCGGGATTTGAATGAGACATGAGCTATTTTTTCCCCTAATTTTTGATGAAAATATAATGGGCGCCTCATCCGGGATTTGAACGAGATTTGAATGTGACAGGAGCTAATTTTTTCCCTTAATTTTTGGTGAATTATAATGGGAGCTCGTCACGTGTGCTATTTTTGGAGCTGTTTTTTGCATTTTTGGGTTGACTTTGTGGTGCGAATTGTGTGTTCGCTGTCAGCTGGCTCTTTGTGAAACGTTCAGGAGCAGCTCGGACGTTTGTGTTTTGAGTAGCTTATGTAACAGACATTTTGTGGTCGTGAGCTGTTTAAAACAGTTTTTTTCCCCTAAAACAATGGAGTTGGATGATGAGATAACCCGTTTGAATGAACGTCCGAGGGAGATGGAGATTAGGTTTGAGCAACGAAAATTAGAATTGCAAAATAAGGTTTATCAGAGAGAGTTAGAGCTCAGTGTTGAACATGTCCCGTTGTGTGAGGTGAGGATTCGCCCACTGTGGAGTTCACTAACGTGGAGCCCCGGAGAAGCTGAGTTGGGGCTGTGCTCTAGTTTGTTTGTTACAAACACCCCTGAACTTGAGAACCTTGAACTTGAGAATCCTGAACCTGAGAAAGACTTGACTGTGGATTTGGTATTGGTCACTCCAGAGGTGTCACCACTGGTGGAAGTGCAGTGCAAAAATGATTATGTTGATGATGACTTTGATCTAAGTGACTGTTTTTTGTTTTTTTCTAAATCAGCAGCCGTCCCAGTGAGCAATGTAGCAGAGGAGCCGAGCCTGACTGTCCATCCTGATCCTCTGTGTACCTTTTCATCCTGTTCACAGGAGGTTGTGAGTGTGCTACAGGATGTTGTGAAGCCTTTAGCTGGATCAGCAGCAGGGAGTGATAGTTTGCTGTCTGTGGGAGATGACTTGATGGAACAGTTTGAATATGTAGACAGTGATTGTGTTTTTGTTAACTCTCAATGCTTTGTTTGCAGGGTGCCTGATGACAAAGTTGGTGTAGCTAAAATGAAATTCCTGTCAAGTGATGGAACTGATGACACAGAGGCAGACACTTTCCCTCTGCTTGTTGGAAAAAACCCTGATCTTCAGTTTGACATCAGTAATCTAAATGTTGGTAACAGTGAAGCTAAACGACGGCCTTGTGATGTGAAACCTGACAGAAGACGCCTTTTGGGTTTCAGGTATTCTGAAGGCGACTGTTAGTTGTGTGTGGTTTTTTTGTGCTTTTTTGCTTTTTTTATTAGTGTTGAAGGTGTAGGTGTTATGATTTTTTTGGTTTCATTTACATGGGTGATGAGTGTGATGTAACATGGCTTCATCATCCCATGTACATTCTTGTGTGGTGGGATGTTACATGCCCCAGGCATGTAATTTATTTTAGTCAGAACATAAAATTGTTTAAAGGTTGTTTAAAGATTTTGAGCACAGATATGAGCTGTTTAGAGGTTGTAGGAGCCTAATTGACTGCAGCTGGTGCTCATTAACTGTAGGTGGAGGTAGTTGTTTTCTCTCTATATTAGGTCCAAGCCACACAGTGAGAAGCCAGCAGTGTTGAAGCAAGCAGGAGAGATCCAAACAGAGGTCCAAGCTGATCCAGGAGAAGCAGCTGATACAGAAACAGCAGACCTGATCCAAGAGAAGCAGCTGCAGATGAAACAGCAGACCTGATGCAGGTTTTGCAGCAAGCAGAGGAGGTCCAAACCGAGGTTCCAGCAGCCCCAGAAGCAGACCTGATGATAAAACAGACTTAAGATAAGCTGAGCAGAAGCCTGATGAAGAAACTGCAGACATCATGAAGAAACAGCAGAGTTGATGAAGAATCAGCAGCAGCAGCTATGTGAAGAGGAGCCATGAAGCCATTTGTTTGAAGCCTGATGAGGAGGCCGTTTGATGTTGTGGTTGAATCCACATGAGGAGGCCGTTTGATGTTGTGGTTGAATCCACATGTGGAGGCTATTTGATGAGCCGTGATGAAGAGGAAGTCCGTATGAAGAAGCGGATGTCGTGGTTGAAGCCACATGAAGAGGCCGTTTGATGAGCCGTTTGAAGCCTGATGAGGAGGCCGTTTAATGTTGTGGTTGAATCCACATGAGGAGGCCGTTTGATGTTGTGGTTGAATCCACATGAGCCGTTTGAAGAGGAAGTTGAGTCCTTCTGTCGTGAAGACCTGCTGTCGTGAGAAGCTGGAGTGCTGAAGACCGGGAGCTGTGAGTGACCTACTGGAGTTTGAGTTTTTGTTATTAATCTTCCAGAAGCTGTTTTTTGAGAAGTCCAACTTTTTTCATTAATTACTTCTTTTTTTTTAGGACACAGACTCAGAGAGCCTAAAATAAACTCTTTTTTTTTTGTAAACATCCTTTCTGTGTCTCATGTCCTTGTATGCTACGTGCCTTTGGGTCGTAATACTCTCTCTCAGCCAAACACTCACCTTGCTTCTCTGTTCTGGACCGCCTGAGACCTTGGAACTCCTGGGACCTCTCCTCTCTGGACTAAACCACAAGAAACACAGCAGTAAGAACAAGAGCCTCATCATCATTAATCCATTGCTTTCTAAAGACAATTCTGGATACTCACCTTGTCCCTGCCTTCTCTTTTTCAGTCTAGAGGATCTTGACCTGCAGCAATAAAAATTATTATTTTCCTTCCATCCATCAAGCAAGATGGCGCCAGTGTTTGAGGCTGTCTGTCTGTTGCTCTGGGTTTGGATTGTTTTATTTCTTGTTTTGTGCTTAGCACTAAGTCTGTGCTTGTGTACAATCGCCAGTTCCTCCTGGATTTTCAAAATGTTGTTGGCAACCTCAGTGCCTTTGATTATGGTGGACAGAAAACTTTACCCCCGCTCCTGTCAGGAGTCCCAGCTCATCTCCTCCGGGCACCTGCGCTGCCCCACCGGCGGAAACGCTGTCGTTACCGCGGTAAACGTGGAGGACAGCTGGTGAAACTAAAGATCTGCCTGGCCCGTTCTACATCCATTTCTCAATCAAGAAATGGATTATTTCCGTCTTTCTCTGTGCCTTGGCGTTTCCTGGATCCTGTTGACAGCTGCCTGCTACCTGTCACCGGCCTGGGTTCGGACGTTCGCCCCCACCTCTCCTGCTTCTCTCGTCTCCACCGGCGCGGAGTGAATCTGCAGAGCCTGAAGACGCTGCCCCGGCTGAAGACACTGCCCCGGGTCCTAGCGTCCGTCAGTTTACAGGCTGCGGTTACTGCCAGTATTGGCCTGGTGAACGCCAGGTCTGTAACAAACAAAACTTTCATCCTGCGGGAATTTTTCACTTCTCATCATTTGGATTTATTCTGTATCACAGAGACCTGGGTCGAGGTTGATAACTCCAGTGTTTTTGTTGAACTTTTACCAGACGGCTGCTCTTATCTGAGCTCCCCTCGGATGTCAGGCCACGGAGGAGGAACAGCAGTGGTTTATAAAAACAGTTTTGAATGCAAACAGTGCATTGCACCACCTTGTTTCTCCAGCTTTGAGGTGACTTTATTTGAGGTGGGTCGCTCACACCCCGTGCTATGCGCTGTCATCTACATAGCCCCCAAATATAATAAGGATTTTTTGAATGACTTTTCTGATTTCCTGACTGGAATAATGATAAACCACGATGCAGTCCTTATTGTTGGGGATTTTAACATACATGTATGCTGTCCAGAGAAACCACTGGTGAAGGACTTTCTGAGCCTCACTGACTCTTTTAACCTGGTTCAGTGGGTGGCTGGTCCCACGCATGAACATGGACACACGTTGGACCTGGTTCTCTCTCACGGCTTGTCTGTGACCGACCTGGAACTTTATGATAATGTTATTTCTGACCATAGGCCTGTTTTATTTGATGTTGGTTTGTCCTGTGCTCCAGTTAAAAACTATGTTCCTGCCCAGCGACGTAGAGTTTTTAAACCTTCCACCGCTGGTCAGTTCTCTGCTGCCTTTGAACAACTTTGTGCTTCCTCTGACTCTGCTGCTGACACCGACTAGCTGAGCTCCTGGTTTGACTCCTCCTGTCAAACCATTCTGGACTCTGTGGTACCATTTAAACTGGTGCGACCTAAAGCCAGATCTGAACCCTGGTTCAATGAAAAAACTCTTGCAGCCAGACAGGAGTGCCGCAGAGCTGAACGGAGATGGAAAAAGGATAAACTGGAGGTTTCATTTCACATTTTAAAGGACTGTCAACGTCAGTACCAGAACATTGTTAAAGTGAAACTAAACCCTAATTTAACTGTTTTTAGCTGAGAAACTCCCTAGAATGTGTTTAAGGTTTCATAGCACTATGTCTATGTTAATTTTCATGAAATTGTTCGTATTAGTTTAAATCGGCAATATTTGGTCTAAAAACGAGTATTTGGTAGTCCTATGGGTTGAACTATGGTATTGCACCCTGATTTTCTCATTTGTTTACGATTCGCACAGTGATTTGTTTTCGCACAATTTCGTCACATCCTCTTTTGTGTGGGTATAAAAGTGGTTCACTCATAGCCACTCCCCTGAAGATCGCGGGAGTTGGATAGCAATAGCAACCTAGCATTTACATTAGCATTGTGAGCATTGAGATTTACTTCAGATTAGCAGTATATTTATTATTAGCTTCGTCTTGTGATTTAGGTAGTTTACATTATTCAGTTGTACAGTTTATCATAGTATTTAGATTTAGTGTCAGTTAAAAGTATTAGAATAGGTTAGCCTTAGTATATAGCATTTAGCTTTAGCCGTAGGAGAGTTCTTAGTGTGATAAGATGGGACCTACTTGTAGATGTATCGTAGAGGGGTGTAGGAGTGTGAGTGGAATACATCTGTTTCCATAGGATTTGGCGATTAGGCGCCAGTGGTTTCTTGCTCTGGAAGTAGCAGACGGCACACTCCCGCCCAGAATCGGAGTTTGCAACCGCCATTTCGCTCCTGATAGCTTCGCTAACAAGTATGGGAGTATGACATGGGCTTTATAAAGATGCTAAAATTGAAGAGCGACGCTGTTCCCACAGTAGCTCTTGGTACTCATGTCCACCCACCCATACACCATCAGGATACAATCCGTTTAGAGGTGAGTACTATTTACCTATTTATTCAATAATGTATCATGTGAGTACGTATATGTGTAGGACACGTTTGTTGTTGTGTTTTGTCCGGGTGCTCCTGCGTTGCTTTGTTGTGGCCCTACATGTGGTTGTTGCTAATAAATGCTAGTTTCTGCTGTAATTACTTATAAATGTTAATAATCTAGTATTTCATATTTTCAAAATTAATTCTGTTATAGAAGACCGCAACATCAAACAAAAATTGAGACGTTCACATTGAGACGTTTGGTGAATGAATATCAGGGTCATGTTTTTAATTATTAATATGTAGCCATGAATTGATTATTATATGTACTTATATGGACCATACTTAGCTTTTATAGATAACAGCAGCTGTGTTTAGATTATATGAACTTAGAACCGAAATTCAGTGACCCGGTACATAGTATTCCATTGCAGTTGGACAGATAGTTTGATCAAACCTTCTGAATATCACGTTTGAATATCATCATAAATACTAGAGTGAATAAATTGTAATTGAGATAATAAATATTTATTTTTCTTGTTTACAGCCCAAACAAACACGAGAAATGGGATGTCAGACTGAACCTGTAATCACCAAATCTGTCGTTGTTCAGGCCAACGTGAAGCCTCCTAGGAGAAGCAAAGGTGAATTATTCTTACATTTTTATTATTATAAACTTTCCTTTACTACACATCTTTATAGCCAAATTATTCTTAATATTTTGGTTAAAGCTCCACTGACATGTTCTTTTAACTTTTCAAAAAATGGCACAACATATATAAATATTAAGATAGACCTCTGACCGTTTTTGCTAAAATAATGTTCAATGAATGAAATTTCCTCTCAAAATATTTTAAATTTAGCGCCGTTTTTTTAGACCATAAATCCGGATTTTCCGGTCACGTGTCAGCATTACCGATTTGACGTCACGTCCGATACTGAACTCTGCTCAAACCGTACATTGAATGGACAAAAATATAAACGCATCCGTCGAATTTAGCCAATTAAAACTACATTTTAGCGATTTGGCTTCAGTTTGGGGAAAAAAAAGTTATTTTGAGTGATGCACAACGAACGGAAAGGTTTATATTCTCCGTTTTGCTTTTTTTTTTCAAGGGAGGTTTCACATTGAGCACCAGATGGCAGCAGAGCTATCGTGATAACTCTTACAGAAGCAACACGGAGAATATAAACCTTTCCGTTCGTTGTGCATCACTCAAAATAACTTTTTTTTCCCCAAACTGAAGCCAAATCGCTAAAATGTAGTTTTAATTGGCTAAATTCGACGGATGCGTTTATATTTTTGTCCATTCAATGTACGGTTTGAGCAGAGTTCAGTATCGGACGTGACGTCAAATCGGTAATGCTGACACGTGACCGGAAAATCCGGATTTATGGTCTAAAAAAACGGCGCTAAATTTAAAATATTTTGAGAGGAAATTTCATTCATTGAACATTATTTTAGCAAAAACGGTCAGAGGTCTATCTTAATATTTATATATGTTGTGCCATTTTTTGAAAAGTTAAAAGAACATGTCAGTGGAGCTTTAAAAAGTCCCAGTCCAATACAGCTAATTTCAAATGAACAACATGAATTTTGTACAATTAAAGTATTCACGTAGGACCAGCATTCATAAACACTGCAGTAATGGACTACACAATTTTATTTCCTTGGGTTGTATGAAATATTTTGTTATTTATGCGTTTGTTTACCATAATTAAAAATTCTACTGTAGCTGACTCATGTCCTTATTACTTAAAAATTTACAATTCTATGTACAGTATAATTTATTTCTTGACAATTGTTTATGATAGCTAAACATAACTTATAAATGTTGGACCAAGCTGAAACGCTATAAGAAACAAAAATATATTTTGTATGTTATACATTTCTTTTGATGTGTAGCCTTGACCTTGGAGTTACATTGTGTACCTTCACAAACTGTAAACTACCGGTAGATGTTTTATTGGAAATGTCTGGATGCAGTATGCTTCAATTTTTGAACCTCATCTTTCAATATTTTGTATGTTAATTTTTATTTAATTAAATGACAATTTTATTATGAATGTGTAAGTAGAGACATAACTTTTAAAGCTATTTACTTTTTTAATAGCCACACAAACACGACCAACAGGCAGGAGTGTGTCATGTGATACTGGGTCTTTCACGGAGATGCCATTCCCAGAATGTCCATGTGCAAGTTCAACACCATTAAAAAGAAAGAGAATCGAGGTGTCGGCCGATGATTCCTCTTCCAATCTGGATGGAAGTGAGATTACTGTACACCGTTCAATGTAAGTTAAACATTTAGTTACATAATTTATGAATAGTTTAGCTGTATTTTTTAAATGTTTATTTTTTATTTTTTTATTGCTATATAGTTCCATCAATGAGGTACCCCTCCAGGCCCACAAAGCAAAAAAATACATTGTTTTCGAAGAACAGCTGCTTGAGCTTTTCTGGAGGTGTCCTGTCTGTACACACAGCTGTGTTGTTGAAAAAACTACAATTGGAACACTTGTAAAAGTGAAACAACGGTGCAGTAAATGTGAACACACCAATGAGTGGTCCAGTCAGCCATTGGTTAAAACAATCCCAGCAGGCAACCTTCAGCTCTGTGCAGCTGTACTTTTCACAGGGTCCTCGTTTCGACAAATCAATAAGGTGAGAAAACGGTAATGTGTCTCAATTATGTTTGTTTGTAAGGTGATAAAAACTTTGTTGTTCTTTTAGGTCCATGATGCGTTCAACATCCAGGGAATCTCTGAGACGTGCTTCCACAAACATCAAAGAAACCTCCTCATCCCCACAGTCTTTTGGCAGTGGAAGCTGGAGCAGGATAAGTGCATAAACGAGGCCAGGGCTCGTGGGTCTTTGACACTTGGTGGTGACATGAGAGCAGATTCACCAGGTATTCAGGTTTTATTTATTAATGGTACTCCTATTAACCTTTTACACTTTGTTAATGGAGGAGATCATGTAAAAAACCTAAACATTGAATCAAATACTTCCAGGGCACTGTGCTAAATATGGAAGTTACACCATGATGGACCTTGTTGCTAACTGCATATTAGACATCCAACTTGTTCAAGTAAGAAAAACATCTACAGTGTATCACTTCATATTTAGTAGACATCATTAAAAAAACAAATTTGTTTACAGAGCAATGAAGTTGGAAACGGTGTGCGAATGGAGAAGGAGGGATTTAAAAGGAGTCTGTCAGTGCTGGAGCAAAGAGGTCTGACAGTGGCGTCTATTGTCACTGACAGACGTACCGGGGTCCAGAAGTATTTGAGAGAGGAAAAAAGGACATCAAACACTTCTTTGATCCATGGCATATGGGGAAAGGCAAGTACAAGTATTTTAGGACAGTGATGTCTGATTATATATTCTGTAATTTTCATTAAATTTTATTTTTCTAATATTTCCAGGAGTTGGCAAAAAATTGATGCTATGGCTAAGATCAGAGGACTTCAAGAGGTGGGCAAGTGGAGGAAGAGTGTAGTGAATCACCTCTACTGGGGCCTCATGTATCAACCGTGCGTGCGCACAAAAACATTGCGCACGTCACTTTCCACGCAAAACCCCGTATGTATCAAAACTGAACTGAACGTGAATATATGCGCATCCAGGTACATATCCACGCAAGCTCCCGAGCAGGCGTACGCACGTTTCTGTGGTTCTTGTTCCTTTGGCGACACTTACAGGTGTTTCAGAGAAACTGAAGCCCCACAGTCTGTGGTTGACTTTAAGAGCGGCTTGAAGACCTTTCTTTTCAACCGAGCATACTTTACTCCTCATGATTCTACTTTTGATCTTAGCTGATACTGTTGTTGATTTTAATTGTTTTATTATTTGTCTTATTGACATTCAAATATGTTGCACCTTGTAGCACTTTGAGATTTCCATTAATGAAAAGTGCGTTATAAATTGAATTCATTATTATTATTATTATTATTATTATTAACTGTTCATGATGTGAAAATGATTAATATTCCCTCCAAACACACGATTAACAAGTATTACATCCACATGACGCAGTGAAATAAAGGACGCGCAAAGTTGTGCCAAAAATAAATTTAACAGGAACGGATTCATTCAGCCTTACTGGAGGTTATAATAAATAGTGTAACACGCAGAGCATTTATTTAGAAACAGATATAATTTTCCGATCTAGGATATGGCTTATCAGCCGTTTTCAGAAATAATAATTTTTCAGTTTGGCACTGCTGCTGCGCTCTGGGGAGCCGTGCATCACGCGTGCATACAGAAGCAGCGGTCAAACTGTTCCACAGAGGGAGCTGCAGGTCGATCGGGACTGTGCAGTCCAGTCCACACAAAGCCGGATCATGTCCAATGGAATGTCTCATCCATATGATTCCAAAGGCTGAGTGGTCGCGCTTGGAGCGCGCGCGCACCCTCACCGGTGTCGACACGGCAGCTGGAGGTGTTTCATTATCTGCGTTTATTGTAGATTTCTCCAAAATGACACGTGAAAGTACACCTTATATAACTTGTAGGAGAGTAAAAGCTTCACAGACAGACTGCGCACAGGGCTGCGGAGGGCGCAGCGTCTGGAGACGCCAACATCACGTGATGTCATGAAATGTCTCCACCAAGACGCACAGACTCGTTTCTTCACATCATCTACATAAACAAAGATCTATGTTCTAGCAAACATCCAAGTAAGTTCCTCTGTGTTTACAGTAATAATGGTAATAAACTCGTGCGCAAAGTTAATATTTCCACACAGAATGAATGAATGAGCCGGTTCGCGCACCACAGCAGGGTGCGCATACCGACACACAATCACTCGTTCTTTGCATGATGAACACATTTTATTACTATTTCTTA
>JBBPBX010030835.1:0-21998 GCA_038048925.1 Garcialebias charrua
AGTTTTGAGAGAGCCAGTGCTTAATGTCATTTAAGCAGTTGACAAGAGTGTTTGAACTGAGTGAGGGGTTGGGAGTGACTGGCAGATAGATTTGTAAATCGTCTGCATACATGTGAAAAGACAGGTTATGACGTGCAATGATTGATCCTAATGGCAGCATGTAAAGAGAGAAGAGGACTGGCCCTAGAATAGATCCCTGTGGTACGCCAGAGGTCAGAGGGGTTGATGAAGAGGAGGACAGATCGCCTATCATGACAGAAAAAGTTCTCCCAGACAGGTAAGATTTGAACCACTCAAGCACAGCTCCCTGGAGGCCAACCTGCTGAGACAAGCGGTTGATTAGTACCTGATGGTCGACGGTGTCAAAAGCTGCTGAGAGGTCTAACATCACCAGCAATGCAGGGTTTTTTGCATCCAGAGACAGAAGAATGTCATTCTGTACTTTGAGCAGTGCAGATTCAGTGCTGTGACGAGCTCGAAAACCTGACTGAAATTTTTCAAACAGGTTGTTGAGTTCTAGAAACGATTGAAGTTGAGTAAAAACAATCTTTTCCAGGACCTTTGATAGAAATGACAGATGTGAAACTGGTCTGAAATTAGAGAGAGCTGTAGGATCTAGGCCTGGTTTTTTGAGAAGAGGCCTGACCACGGCATGTTTGAAAGCAGATGGCACAAAACCTGAAGATAGACAGCTGTTAATGAATGACAAAACACAAGGACCAATTACATCAAAGGATTGTTTGAACATTTTAGAGGGAATGATGTCCAGAGAACAGTTAGTTGGTTTCATCTGCTGAACCACCTTGGTGAGGTTAGGCAGTGAAACCAGGTCGAACTGGTCAAAAACAGCTGTGGTTATTGCAGACGCACAAGACTGGATGGTGTTGGATGAACTGACAATGTTCTGTCTGATAGAGTCTATTTTGTTGACAAAATAGCTCTGAAAGTCATCGCAGGTAGACTGTGTGGCAGTTTTCAGAACATTGACAGATGGGTTGATGACAGACTGGAGTGTGCTGAAAAGCGTCCTCGGCCGGTTGGAGCTGGTGGAGATTAAATTGGAGAGGTACTGTGACTTGGCCTGTTTCACAGCATTATGATACTCACAGAGACAGTCTCTCAGTATTCCTTGAGATACATGAAGCCGGTCGCGCTTCCATTTTCGTTCTGCTTTTCTGCAACGTTGTCGAAGAGCTCGCGTCGTTTCGTTGAGCCATGGTAAAGGTTTGTTCTTTGAAGATGCCTGTTTGAGAGGAGCGATGGAGTCCAAGATCGTCGTGCAGGTGTGATGGAAGGAGCTGATGAAGTCCTCAGGATGTAGAGATGGGTCCAGGCTGACAGCAGAGCAGAATTCAGTGCTCTTAAAGGCATCAGTGAACTCACTTGGAGTTAATGGGGTGATAGAGCGACAGAAACGTGCTGGGAGAATAGCCTTTGGTGCAGGAGAGGTGAAAAATTCGAATAAGATGGGAAAATGGTCTGAGATACAGGTGTCCAGGATCTCCACAGCAGGTATTTGTAGGCCGTGGGAGATAATTAAATCGAGTGTATGACCCTGGCTGTGTGTGGCTTTCGAGACCGACTGTGACAGGTTGAAAGAGTCCAGGAGGTCCTGAAACTCACATCCAAGCTGATTACTTGGGCAGCAGGTGTGCACGTTGAAGTCCCCACAGAAAAGCCAAGAGTCAAACTTTGGCATTAGGTCAGCCAGTAGTTCAGAAAACTCACTGAGAAAGTTTTTGTTGTATTGAGGGGGCCTATAAAAGAGGCCACACAAAATAGGTTTTGCAGATTCCAGCACAAAAATCATGTTTTCAAAACTGTTGTAATTTTTCTGAGGCAACATGCGGCACTTGAACGCCTCCTCATTGAAAACTGCAGCGAGGCCCCCTCCTCTTCCTGCTCCACGCGGAGCGCTCAGATAAGAGAAGCCAGGTGGGAGGAGTTCAGAGAAGCTGCTGTTGTCCCCAGGTTTCTGCCAGGTTTCCGTGATCAAAAACAGATCCAGATGATGAGTGGAGATCAAATCACTTAATATAAAAGTTTTATTTGTGATCGATCTTGCGTTAAACAGTGCTGACCGTACAGGAACACAGCCAGTTACGTCACTCTCAGATCGAGCGAGCGGGCGGAGGATATGTTTAACGCAGCCTCGGTTCATCACAGCCCTCACGGGGGGGGGACAAGATGGAAGCTGATCGCTGGCGTCATGATTGATAGCAACAAGGCATCTGTTGCGGCGGGCAAAGGAGCGACGGACATCAAAGACGCTGAATTCAGGAGGTAAGTCAGCCGTCGGCGTGTTGTGAGACGAGAGATATTTTTTAAACCTCACCAGCACGCCTGCCCTCGTGCCGCGTCTTCTGCGCCGCTTGTTGCGAGGCAGCGTGGTCGTGTTGCGTTGTAGGAACGCTGGTACAGACGCCAAGAAAGGTGGAGGTGGAGGAGGCTTGAAATGTCCATATTTGCCAGTAGCCGGTGTGTTGATCAGCGAGTCTTGGATACTTAGAAGAGTTGAGCGATCATAGACCAGGAGCGATGATGCATCGTCGATGAAAAAAAGGCAGAACACGAATAGCAGTAAAAAGTTCAGGAGAGGAGTTAGAAAGCGTGCCAGAACAACCGGCGCCATCTTGGAAGTAGATAATATATAAAATATGATTTTTTTTCCAAATTCTACAACATCACCTTGCTCAAAGAACAAAACCAACACAGTGCATGAACTCACAACAACTGTATTCTGGCCCAATAAGAGTTTCATCCCCCAAAAATATTTTTGTACAATTTACAATCAACTTATATTTAATCATCATTTGAAAGAGGAATTTGGGATAATTTATCTTCAGCTGCTGTTCCGAGTAGCAGATCTGCCATCTTTAATGCAGCTGGTTTGATGAGAGTTTCACCGATGGAGTGTGGCTTACCCTGCTTTGCGATCAAATAAGCAACTTTGTACGATGCTGCGAGGATCGGTTTGCTAACAGGTACAAATCCAAGAGCAGGCAGAGTGGCCCTTTCATCATATCTGGCTCGTTTCACCTTGAAATGAACAAAAAAAGGTAATTATTAGGTTGAAAGTGTCAGAAATTACCACAAAAAATTTAATTTACCTTAAACCAGAAAAAGAGTACTAAAAAATGTTGCTGAAAAGGTAGAATAAGCTTAAATTAGCAGAAGAAAGCAAAAAGAATATATTTGCCCAATTAGGCTGAAAGAAGCAGAAATGAGCACAAAAATGTGGAAATTATCTGAAGAAAATCTAAAATTAGAAAAAAGATTCAGCTGAAAAGTAGCTAAAATAGCAGAAAGAAGCATCACCAGAATGAAGTTGAGAGAGCACATTTTTGCTGAATTAGGATGACATTTTTTTAATAAGAGCATTAAATGTGGAATTAGCTTAAAAAGCTAAAATTAGCATAGAAACAACATCATATCTGGCTCGTTCACCTTGAATTCAGCAGGCGTTGTGTTCTTGTATTCTCCGTCTGTGCATCTTCATGAAGTGTTCCTTCAGTTTTGCCGGCGCCAGACTAGTTGCTCAACTTCGTGTTGCATATCATGCAGATAGGACGCTGACTCCCATCCCGTTCCGTGACACAAGTGAATCCATGTCCAACCACTTTCTTTTTTTGCCCGACATATTTACCGTAGTTTGTAAACACACGACGTACAGCCATTGACTTCATGCGCGCGTTATATTTCCGCATCACTGCACTGAATCGTGTGTTGCCAGATTGGGCGGTTCACCGCGATTTTCCTTCTGACTTTTGCGGATAGAGAGTGCTTTGGGCGGGTGGGACTCTATTTGGCAACACCGGTCACAACGGTGTTTACACAAGTGTGTCTTTACATCCGGGGCAGAGACTCCACCGAACCCCTGAGACCAGCTCATCGAACCCCTGGGGTTCGATCAAACCCAGGTTAAGAACCAGTGGTCTAGTGGTTTTACATTTGATGCTCCTCAACCTCCGTCCTGAGGGGAGTGGGGCAAAAAGTGAGTGTGCTGGGTGAGTGAGGTCTTTCATGATGCAGGTGGAGGTGTAATAATGACCAACGCTGTAAATCTATTTTAATCCCTGCTGTCAATGGTATATAATTATGTTCAAAAAGGTTGGATAGCTCTGTAGGAATTTTAATTCCCAAATATTTTATAGATTTATTCGACCAATCGAACCTGGACATTTTCTGTATTCTTAATGATGGCTGATAATTATATGAGAGGACTTGCGTTTTCTGTAAATTTAATTTATACCTTGAGTAAGTACCAAATATTTTAAGTAATGAAAGAAGGTTAGGTAAGCTAGTTTCTGGTTTAGTTAGTGTTACGAGTGTTACGTCTGGCAGAGTCTCCCGTAAGACGGAGCTTTAACTCCCACCTCCGGGAGAGCTTTGAACACGTTCCGAGGGAGGCGGGGGACATGGAGTCCGAGTGGGCCGTGTTCCGCGCCTCTATTGTCGAGGCAGCTTATCGGAGCTGTGGCCGCAAGGTTGTTGGTGCCTGTCGTGGTGGCAACCCTCGAACCCGGTGGTGGACACCGGCAGTGAGGGATGCTGTCAGGCTGAAGAAGGAGTCCTATTGGGCCTTTTTGGCTTGTGGGACCCCGGAAGCAGCTGATAGGTACCGGCAGTCCAAGCGGCATGCGGCTCGGGTGGTTGCTGAGGCAAAAACTCGGGCGTGGGAGGAGTTCGGAGAGGCCATGGAGAATGACTTCCGTACGGCTTCGAGGCGATTCTGGTCCACCATCCGGCGTCTCAGGGGGGGAAAGAGGTATGCGACCAACACCATTTATGGTGGGGGTGGCGTGCTGCTGACCTCAACTCGGGATGTTGTGAGTCGGTGGGCGGAATACTTCGAAGACCTCCTCAATCCTACTGGCACGTCTTCCACTGAGGAAGCGGAGCCTGGGGACTTTGGGTCGGGTTCTCCGATCTCTGGTGCTGAGGTCGCCGAGGTGGTTAAAAAGCTCCGCGGTGGCAAGGCTCCGGGGGTGGATGAGATTCGCCCGGAGTTCCTTAGGGCTCTGCCCTCTCCGGGTCGGGGAGGAGGTCCTGCCCCAAGTGGAGGAGTTTAAGTATCTCGGGATCTTGTTCACGAATGAGGGAAAACTGGAGCGTGAGATCGATAGGCGGATAGGTGCAGCATCCGCAGTGAAGCGGGCGCTGTACCGGTCTGTCGTGGTGAAGAGAGAGCTGAGTCAAAAGGCAAAGCTCTCAATTTACCGATCGATCTACGTTCCCACCCTCATCTATGGTCATGAGCTTTGGGTTATGACCGAAAGAACAAGATCTCGGATACAAGCGGCTGAAATGAGTTTTCTCCGCAGGGTGGCTGGACTCTCCCTTAGAGATAGGGTGAGAAGCTCAGTCATCCGGGAGGGACTCGGAGTAGAGCCGCTGCTTCTCCACATCGAGAGGAGCCAGTTGAGGTGGCTCGGGCATCTGGTTAGGATGCCTCCTGGACGCCTCCCTGGTGAGGTGTTCCGGGCATGTCCCACCGGGAGGAGACCCAGAGGAAGACCCAGGACGCGCTGGAGGGACTATGTTTCTCGGCTGGCCTGGGAACGCCTTGGGATTCCCCCGGAGGAGCTGCTCCAAGTGGCTGGGGAGAGGGAAGTCTGGGCCTCCCTACTTAGGCTGCTACCCCCGCGACCCGACCCCGGATAAGCGGAAGAAGATGGATGGATGGATGGATGGATGGATGGATGGAGGGATGGACGAGCACGTCATCAGCGTAAAGGCATATTTTGTGTTCTATACTTTTAATAGTTACCCCCATAATATTATTGTGTTCTCTGATGGCTTGTGCTAAAGGTTCAATAAAGAGTGTAAAAAAAGTGGAACTCAGTGGGCATCCTTGGCGACACCCCCTTTCTAATTGTATTTTATCTGATAAGTCTCCATTGATCTTAATCCTTGCAGAAGGAGACTCATACAAGGACTGAAAACAGCGGATGATTTGATTATTAAAACCAAATCTTTCCAAAGTTAAATAAAGATAGTTCCAACAAACTGAGTCAAACGCCTTTTCTGCATCTAAACTAACAACTATTGATTCTGTGTTTTTCATTTGGTCTATAAGGTGAAGAGCTCGTCTCAGGTTATCATGAGTTTGCCTATTATGAATAAAACCTGTCTGATCTGTGTCTGTCATTTCTGGGATAATCAATTTCAACCTTTCAGCCATTATTGTTGCAAATATCCTGTAATCAATGTTTAAAACTGATATTGGTCGATATGAACCACATTCTGTTTTATCTTTACCTGGCTTAGGGATTACTGAGATCACTGCTCTTCTCCAAGATGGTGGTATTTCCCCTCCAGAGAGTATATAATTAAAGCAGTTCCCAAGCAGTGGGATGAATAGCTTTCTGAAGTATTTATACCATTCCGCCGGGTAACCATCTTCGCCTGACATCTTATTCCCTTTCATTTTTGAAATTGTTTTGTTGATCTCCTCCTCAGTTATTTGTTTTATAAGCCTATTATTTTGGTCTGTACCTATTGATGGTAAATCCAAAGAAGCAAGAAATGCCTTCACTGGAAATGGATCTATTGTATGAGGCTGTGTATATAATTCGGTATAATATAATTCAAAAGATTTTTTAATGTCTCTAAGAGAGTGATTTATCTTTTTATCTGTTGGATTTTTAATTTTTTCTATAAACCTATCAGCTTGTTGCTTACGTATTCTCCATGCAAGTAATCTCTTTGATTTGTGTCCGTTTTCATAGTAGTTCTGTTTAAGAAATTTTGCTTTTTTCTCTATCTGGTCTTCATATAAGTAGTTTAAAGCTTGTTTTGTTTCATTTATTTGTATTAAGGTATGGTCATTATTATTTTCCATGTATTGTATTTCTAAAGATTTTAATTTTATAGTAAGATCTTTTAAACATTTTTCTTTTTCTTTTTTCTTATGGGAAGACCACATAATTAATTTCCCTCTTAGAACTGTTTTTGCTGCATCCCATAAAATACAGGGAGAAATATCCTCTGTGTTGTTATGGTCCATAAAGTCTTTGAATTCTTTTTCTACAAAGTTATCAAATTTAGTGTCGTTTAGTAAACTATTATTAAATCTCCACAGGGTTTCTTTACGGTCATTATCCAGATGGAGTGTCATGTATACTCCGGCATGATCAGATATATCTCTCACCCCTATATCACAGTTTATTATTCTTTGTCTGTCAACATTTTGTATAAAAAAATAATCTAATCTTGAATGCATCTGATGAGAAAAGGAAAAAAAAGTATATTTCTTCTCTTGAGGGTGTAAGTTCCTCCAAACATCCACTAATCTTAATTCTTTCAGCATTCTTTTAATGTGTTTTGCTTCTGTCTGAGCTTTGGTAATTTTGTTGGATGAGTCTAAAAAAGGATTTAAGTGGACGTTCCAGTCTCCCCCACTTATCAATATCCCAGATACTTCTGTTGTGATCATAGTAAAGATTTTCTTAATAAACTGCTTATCATTTCCGGGTGGTCTATACACATTCAATAAGGTGACTTCTTTATTATCTATATAGCCTTTTACCAATATATATCTTCCTTCTTTATCTTTAATTTGTGAGGAGAACTGAAAATTCAACTTATTAGATAATAAAATTGCGACTCCTCTAGAGTTCTTTTTTGCATATGAAGAAAAAAACACATTTTTAAACCCCATTTTGTTTAGTTTTTCATGCTCAGTAGTAGAAAGATGTGTTTCTTGCCAAAAAATTATATCTTGCTTTTCTTTTTTCATCTTTGCCAATGCTTTTTTTCTTTTAATAGGATTATTTAAACCATTGACATTAAGAGTAATTACCTTATATTGTTGCTTCACTTCTGTCATTAATATATAAACATAAAAATACTTGGTGTTTTCCAGATGCTCTTATGGATAAGGGGGGGTCTGCAAAAAAACAAAACAATACATAACATACGTGACTTCCAATAGTGAGGTACCAGTCCACCTTCTGTATGGTGAGGAGAGTCCCTGGGGTCCCAGGGGGCTCCTCGCGGTGCTGCCCTTCGACTCTCATCCATCCTGGCAGCGCCCATGGAGAAAGCGGTCCTGGTCCCACAGCACGGTCATTCTGAATACTTGTACTGTACAGAGGATTTTCAGATAATCACAGAGTATTGTCATCTCGTCTGAAAGCCCTGAGTTTTTCCTTGAAGTGTTCCGCTCGCGTTTCTCGGGTCCACCGCTGAGTTCCGTCCGCTCCTTCCCGGGAAAGGGTACTCGAACTGGGTTGTGAGGTGTCCTTCCCTGGTTTGTCCGCCGATTCAAACATGTTCCTCTTCTTCATGTCATCCGATGCGTCCTGTGCGTTGTTGTAAATCACCGTGCCACTCTCATAAAACACACGAAGCTTGGATGGATACATGGATTGGAAGCGGATTCCCTTCTCTTTTAAGATCTTCCTGATGGGGTTGTATGCTTTACGTTTAGCAAGGATTTCATTAGGGAAATCTTGATCAAAGAACACCCACTTTCCTCTCAACTGTATCATCTTCTTACCCCATGCTGAATGAAGCACACGTTCCTTCGTTGAAAATTCCAAAAAGTTCACTACAATGGATCTAGGGTTGGAGCCGGGCGGGGGTTTGGGCCCCAATGATCGATGACAACGTTGTATACCCAGCGTGAGGTCCGTGAGTGAGAGTTCAGTTTTTATAAATTGCTCTATGAACTTATGCAAGTTCTCACCTTCTTCTCCCTCGGTTATCCCGTGGATACGGATGTTATTCCTTCGTGAACGGGCTTCCAGGTCAGTTAGACGTGTTTGCATGTTTTCTTGCAGCTTTAGTGTGTGGTTCAGTACGTCTTTGACGTCCATGTTGAATTCCTCCACCTCAGTTAGCCGCTGCTCCGCCTCCTCGACTCTGCTCTTCACGTCTTTCAGGTCTGTAACAATGTCATCCAGTCGTTTCCCCATCTCTTCTCTAAACTCCGACATTTCTTTTTTTATAAGTCCCGACTGGTCAGTAATTTGTTTTTTGAGGTTCGTCTGAACTTCCTTCAGCTCCGAGAGAATGCTAGCTCCCATAGCTTCCATAGCTTTATCCATTGCTAGCTTGCTACCATCGGAAGCCTCCGTCGTTAAAGCGGGTGATTCTTTCATGTTTTCCTGCTGGTTTCCTCTCGTCTTCTTCATGTTACTCCCCGACTAACATGTGAGTACAAAAATGTTTTTTAGAGTTATTTTTGTCGAGAGAGTAAGTCGACCGTCTGGGAGCTCAGGAATCAAGCTGTTGCTCGGTCCTCCGCCATCCGGAAGTCTTTTTTCTCCTTTAAATTTTATTTTCAATTTCATATTTTTATTAAATTATTAAAGCTGGGGTACGTAAGATTGTAATGTAGTCTGTAACTTTTCAAACAATATATTTTTAACATATTTCTTCACTCTGTCACTATCTACTGACAAACTGATGTTAGACCAAGTAATCTCTGAAAAAAACTATAGTCCCCTTGCTTCTCTATCAGCATTTATAAAAACACTGAAAACACAGAGTGACCAGGACAATGACAGCCAATCAAAACAGAGTTGTTTGTCACGCCCCAACCCACGCCCCCGCCTGTCACTCACAGCCTCAGCGCCGCGGCTCGTTCTCATTCAAAGGATTGCAAAGCGATGCAGGACTGTTTTTTATGTGACATAAATGTATTAAATATCCCTTCTTCATCCCAGAGCTGGACTTTTATTTAGTTTTTTTGCAAAAAGTCAAGTGATCGCTTCATCCTCCACTCACAGGAATGAGGAAATGGATTTGTCACGACTCACGAGCGAATTAAATCATGTCCAAACGTTGCTTCGTGAACCTCTGCTGATTCCTGCTGGATTTTGTGATGTTGGACAAGTGCTCTATGGTTTTATAATATTTTTAAAAGGTTTTATTATCATATAATCACAGAACTTTGCAGCGCTCCGAGCGGACATGTAGAGGAGGCGGAGCATTCCATTCCAGACATTCCAAACCTGCGCTGACAGAAAGAGGAAATCACGAGCGAATTAAATCATGTCCAAACGTTGCTTCGTGAACCTCTGCTGATTCCTGCTGGATTTTGTGATGTTGGACAAGTGCTCTATGGTTTTATAATATTTTTAAAAGGTTTTATTATCATATAATCACAGAACTTTGCAGCGCTCCGAGCGGACATGTAGAGGAGGCGGAGCATTCCATTCCAGACATTCCAAACCTGCGCTGACAGAAAGAGGAAATCACGAGCGAATTAAATCATGTCCAAACGTTGCTTCGTGAACCTCTGCTGATTCCTGCTGGATTTTGTGATGTTGGACAAGTGCTCTATGGTTTTATAATATTTTTAAAAGGTTTTATTATCATATAATCACAGAACTTTGCAGCGCTCCGAGCGGACATGTAGAGGAGGCGGAGCATTCCATTCCAGACATTCCAAACCTGCGCTGACAGAAAGAGGAAATCACGAGCGAATTAAATCATGTCCAAACGTTGCTTCGTGAACCTCTGCTGATTTCTGCTGGATTTTGTGATGTTGGACAAGTGCTCTATGGTTTTATTATATTTTTAAAAGGTTTTTATAACATATAATCACAGAATATTGAAGCGCTCCTCCGAGCACACACACAGCAGGGGGCGGAGCTGCAGAACCCAAGTTCACCAGAGAACGGACAGTCTCCCTCCCTCTGAGTCATATATGGCTCTGAGGGAGGGAGCAGAATGATTTCACCTGCTGGAATTTTTTCTAAGTGCCAGGGCTTTCCAGAAATCGCAGATCCCAGCTTTAAATATAATACGTTCGTAGGTCCGGGTTGCCGTAGATCGCGGGTGCCGTAGGTCGGGGGTTACCTGTATATATATACAGTATATATATGTATGTATGCATATATGTATATAAATTAATTGAAAATTCAGGGAATTCTCAGAAATAAGCATTGTGTAATTATGATATCCATCTATCCATTATCTTTACCCTCTTCTTCCCATTTGGGTTGCGGGAGTCATTGGTGCCCATGTCCAACAGTCACTGTGCGAGGGACAGGGGACACCCTGGACAGGTCTCCAGTCCATCACAGGGACACATAGAGACAAATGAGACAATCATTCACTCTCTCACTCACACCTAGAGACAATTTAGAGTTACCAATCAGCCTAACATGCATGTTTTTGGTCTGTGGGAGAAAAGTGGAGTAAATGGTAAATGGAGCTTATTTATATAGCGCTTTCCAGCACCCTATGAGGGGCCCCAAAGCGCTTTACAATACCAACCATCCACCCATTCATACACACATTCATACACCGGTAGCGGAAGACTACTATGCAAGGCGCCATCCAGTCCTACCGGGAGCAACTCGGGGTTAAGTTTCTTGCCCAGGGACACAATGACACATGGTGTGGGGAACCGGGATTCGAACCTCCAACCCTCCGATCGGGGGACGACTGCCATTACCACTACGCCACGGTCGAGTACCTGTAGAAAACCTACACATGCACAGATAGAACATGCAAACTCCACCCAGAAAGTTCCCCGGCCGGGATTCAATCCGACAGCCTTGTCACTAAGAGGCACAGCTACTGTGCCGGCCTAATTATGACAGATAATACAAAACATTTTGAGAAATCTACTGGAAACAATTATTTCTATTCATTTAATAAGACTTGGAATGGTGTGATAAGGGGTGACGTATTTGTTGTGAACTGAAGTTTAATGTATTGAAAATATTAAGAGTGAGTAAAAAATATATGGGTCAGAAAAAAAGTAAATGACTAAACGTTCATCATCTCAGGTTTTTTTATGAAAACTTTTTATTTAAGGAATGTGGCAAATTTTTGAGTTCAAAACCAAAAGTGTTTTAAATGTTAAAAAAAAACATCCCTAAAATGTTACATCTTTAATAGCAGGTTTAAAAATCAACAAACTTGACAAAAATGAATTGATACAAACTGATAATTTTGCCAACGGACAGGGACATGAAACCCGAGTCTCCAAACTAACTTCACAACAAGAAGAATCTGTTGGATGCTTTTCCTTTATTTATTACCTTAATCCAGACCTGGCCTCATGTATCAACTCCTGATGAACAACAAGAAACAACAAGAAATCTTCTGCTTCCTTTCATTTCATGTATTGTTTCATTTATTTTTGTTTTTTCTAAACTAGTTTTCTTGTGTTCTTTAAATCTGGAATGAATTAAAAAAAAAACGTTGTACCATGTGGGAATTGAACTCATGAGGTTTGGGACGGAAGGCAAACGCGCTACCCAGTGACCTATCTAGGCATGCTAGTATTGCGTGGTCAACTTCTCGTTTAAAAGTGGGTGGTTCGTTTGAATCCCCCGAACCCCCCTTGCCTACGCGTGCCAAACAAAACCTTTTTCCGTGCCTCTCTACCTCACTCAGAAGTGTCTCCAGTTCACAGTCCGTGAAGTTCCTCTTTTTTCCACGTTTCGACATGATTTGCAATAGAGCAATGACGACATTCCTCTGGTGCAGGGCATATTTAAATGAATTTGCATATTTATATGGAGGCGTGTCAAAGGCGGAGTCGGCCACTCTCTCATGTGCGCTCAATTCCACGTTGATTGTGATGTACAAAAGCAATGTGCGTGGATTCCGGCGTACGCACAGTTTGATACATCTGGATTTTTTTGTGCGTACGCCGTTTTCTGGATTTGACCGTACGTCACTTTTCAGTAAGAAGTCCACGCAAGTCTTTGTACATGAGGCCAAACGCACATTCCTTTTGTACATCACAATTAACGTGGAACTGAGCGCACGTCAGACACCTCCCCTGACACGCCTTCATTTACATATGTTAAACAGATGCAAATTACTTCCTGCATGTGTGAAGGACATGTTTGTTTGATCCCTGCGCGATCAGAAATGATTTCTAGATTCAGGAAAATAATGAATTTAATATAATATGAGTGAGGAAAAAAATCCTAAGTAAGAATAGTAATAAAATGTGTTTATCACGCAAAGAACGAGTGATTGTGTGTCGGTATTTGTGTGTGCGCGCACCCTGCTTTGGTGCGCAACCGGCTCATATTCTGAGTGAAAATATTAACTTTGCGCACGAGTTTATTACCATAATTACTGTAAACACAGAGGAACTTACTTGGATGTTTGGTAGAACATAGATCTTTGTTTATTTAATAGCTGATATGAAGAAACGAGTCTGTGCGCCTCATTGGAGAGTTTTCATGACATGATGTGATAATAAATTATAATAAATTGCGTGTTTAATAATTATCTTAATGAAAGACTACAATCAGGTAACATTAAATATTTAGGTGTTAATATCTCTCCTAAATTGGAGGATTTAATAAAATTAAATCATATCCCACTATTAAAGAAAATTGAAGACGATCTTACTAGATGGAGATCTCTACCCATATCACTTATGGGAAGAGTTGCCTCAGTAAAAATGATGGTGCTGCCGAGAATAAATTATTTATTCTCAATGATTCCAAATAAACCTTCAACTGAATGGTTTAAGTCCCTGGACTCTTCTATATCTAAATTCCTTTGGAAAAATAAAACTCCACGTATTAGTTTAAAAACATTACAGAAATCTAAAGATACCGGAGGATTAGAACTTCCAAACTTTTATTACTACTATTTAGCCAACAGGTTACAATATATATCAAAGTGGTTAAAACCGAATGCACTAGATGAAACTTGGATAGATATAGAACAAACTTTATGTAATAATATTAGGATTTCAGATCTACCATTTATCAGTACAGATTTAAAAAGACATGTCTGCTTTAAGAGCATCAATATTAGCTCATCTCTGACAGCATGGTGGGAGTATCTGAAAATGACAAAGTCTTCACTACTCCCATGTAGACATACACCTCTCTGGAACAATCCTGACATTCAACAAGAAAATAATATGTTAAATTTCCCAGGTTGGAGAATGAAAGGTATTGAATGTCTGGAACACATATTTGAGGGTATAGACTTTATTCCATTTAATAAATTAATAATACAATATGACATTGATAATAAATATTTCCTACAATACCAACAAATTAAGTCAATTGTAAAAAAGAAATTTAAGCTTAATAAAACATTGTTGGAAACACCAACATGTGTGTTAGAGTTTATTAATTTTCAACCACCCAAATTATTATCTAAAATATACAAAAAATTGTCTAGAATCGATGACTCGATAGCACTACCTGTTGAAAAATGGGAGTCAGATTTATCAATCAACTTTGAACAAAAAATTTGGTCTCAAGTATGTTCAAATACTTTTAAATTGACTAGAATCTCCAATTTACAATTAATACAATATAAGGTTCTCTATAGAGTACATTATACAGGTCAGCGAATGTTTAAGATGGGCTTTATACCATCTAACAAGTGCTCACAGTGCATAAGTAATACACCTGATGATTATATTCACGCGCTCTGGTTCTGTCCACCCGTTCAGAGGTTCTGGGTACAGGTATGTGAAGACTTGTCTAAATGTTTGAAATTTAATATCCCACTCTCTCCATCTGTTTGCTTATTGGGTATCTTTGAAGATGTTATACTAGAAAAAAATACATCCTATATGCTTTTCACTGCCTTATGCATCGCAAAGAAAACCATACTCGTAAATTGGAAAAATAAAAATAATCTTAGCATTAATCAGTATAAAAATCTTCTGTTAGATCATATTAGTCTTGAAACAGCATCTGCCGACACATTGGATCAATCTATTTGGCATTCTTTGATCGGCTCCGTTACGTAGTGAGGGTGGGGGGTCTGGGATGTGGCCTTGTGGGGCATTGGGACTGGAGGGGGGGAGGTTGGGGTTTGGGGCGCCGGGGGGTTGGGGCTGCTTGGGCGGGGAGGACCTTGTCTTCGACCTGGGGAGGACCGGGGGGGTTCTGGGGGATATCTGCTAGGGGCGGCATGCGGGCCCTCGGGTGGTCGGTGGCGGCGGTCATGGGTCGCCGGTCGGTGACCCGGCTGTGCTGGGGTGGTTTCGGGGCGGGTGCCGGGGGCTTGGGACTCTGGGGGCGTGTCGTCCCCGGGCTTGGGCCTGGTGGGGGTCGGGGGTCTTGGGCTCTGGCGGGCGGGTCGCCGGGCTATGGGCTGGCTGGCGCTCTGGTGCCCGGCTCTGGCCGGGGGCCCTCGGTTCGCTGGTGGGTTGGGGGTTCATATGCTGGGGGGTGGGTGTCTGGGGACGTGACTGGTGGCCAATGGGAGGGGGTGGGCAAACCTAGCCTGGGTGTCTAATGTGTTATGTGTTCTGAAAGTTGTTAATATGAAGGGTGGGTGTAGTATTTCTTCTGGGGTGGGGATTAAGTGGATGTCCTTGATGACGGTCCTTGACTATGCTTGGCCGATGTGCGGGCCATGGTTGTGGCCTGTTCTTGGTGCTTCCTGGCTCTGTCGGCGGTTGGGCGGGCGCTCTTGGCCGTGTCGTCCATGTTGGATTTTGTGTCTTCTTGGACGGCGGGCTGACTGCGGTTCGCAGGGGTCGTGGCGGCCCTGGTGGGTGTGGGCTGTTGGCTCTGCTGTTGGCGGCCCCCGGGGCCGTGTCCCTCTCTGGTCTTGGCTCAATGGCCTGGCGGTCGGAGAGGTGTTTCTTTTACATCGCTCCTTGGGTGGACCCTGGCAAACTGGAGGGGGGGTACGCAGGGTCAGCGGGGGAGCTGACTCGCTGTGGGAGCACTGTGCCTGCAGATATTTTCTCCCCATCCCTCACCACACACCTCCGCCCTCTTCATCTTAAATTAATACATGTAGGGAATTTGAGTCTCGGGTGTGCTGCAATGGTTTTACATCTCTGTTGTTCAGAGCACCTGGGACTCAATTTTATATACACTTTAGACATTCATTCATAAACATCTTCATAAAAGTCACATATAGGGAATGGAGTGAGCACTATGGCTATGGGTGGCGGGATGACATCAATCTCGCCCCCATGCCTATGCTCACTCAACATTATGCATTTAGACAATAGGGCCTGGGTTAGAGTTGGAGTGGAGGGGAAACTGGTACAATGCTAGCCTTTGCTCCTTCTCTTTCTCTTTTAAGTACATTTTACAACAACACTCAACAACAGTACATTTGGGGACGGGGGTGTGTGTGTCGGGGTCTTGATTTGTTAATTTCAATTTTATTTATGTATTATTATTATATATATATATATATATATATATATATATTATTTATTTATTTTTCTCTTACCCCCCTGGTTGCCTGGCGGACATTCTGGGGGTGGGCCGTCAGGGGATGTGCTAGGGTGTGGGGGGGTTCGGGGCCTGCGGGTTCGCCGTGGGCGGGGCTGGCGGTGCGCTGCCCCTGGGGCTGCTTGGGCTCGGGTGTCCTGTCCTGTCCTGTCGGCAGGGCGCGGGGTGGGCCGGATCTTGGATGTCTACTACTCTCCACCCCAGAATGAATGGGCCTACCTCCTGGGTTTGGATGTGGGCTGCCCCATGTAGGGGGCAGGTACATGTCTTGGACCTAGGGGGTATAGAGTGTGCATCGGGATTATGAATGGAGCGTGTCGTTATTGTTTGTCTTTCTGTGACTGAGGGTGAGGATGAGGGTGGGTGTGAATGAGTGTGTCTGTGTATGAATGTTTAAGTGTCAGGTTGGGATTTGGACTGCCCCCTCTCTGATACTTCTGAGGCTACCTAGTGTCGCGCTCCTGCCACGTGGCCCCCTGGTAGGTGTTCCTCTGCCTGCGGGCGTGCTTGGGGCCCTCACATCTGGGGCTGGGCGCTTGGGCGCTTGTCGGCTCGGCCTGGTGGCTGCCTGGTGGGGCTCGGGTCCTCTGGTCCTGTCGGGTCTGGGCCTGAGGGATGGGCGTCCCCGGTGCCCGAGCCTCGGTGACCGGCCCTGGGGCTACGTCGGTGCAGCGGGCTCCGGCGGGGGCCTGTGTATTTGTCGCGGTTGACCCCGGGGGGTCATGTGTGTGGTCGCTGGTGGGGTTCGTCCGGTTCTTCCCCTTGGTCGGATCTGGGGAGTGGACAAGTGGCTCGTCCTGTTCGGGTGGTCCTGGGGACTCTGGGCTCGGGGTCCTTCCTGGGGTCTTGGGCCTTGATCGCCCCTTCGTCTGTCTCGGGCTTTGGGGGGACGGATCTCTGATGCTTCACAGTTGCTGCTAAATGTTCTATTGGAGGAACCTTATTCACTTATGCATGCTCACAACCACACACAATTGGATGCAGGGATGTATATGTAGATATATGCAGATATGTAGATGGGTATATGAATGAATATAAATGTATATGTATGTATACTGTATATATATTTGTAGGTATGGGTATGTGTATTTATAGAATTCTACTGCAAGGTCATGAATATTATTAGTCTTTATGCTTGTATGTTTCGTTGCTGTGTTCTGTCATGTGCTTTGCAGGATTGTGGATGGAGGTTTGGTGTGTTTGCCTTGTGCTCTTTTTGTGGATAATTGTTGTTGTGTTGTCTTACTTTCTCTTTTCTTTCTTTCTTTCTTTCTCTCTCTAAAAATAAATAAATAAATAAAAATAATAAAGAAGGCAAACGCGCCACCCAGTGACCTATCTAGGCATGCTAGTATTGCGTGGTCAACTTCTCGTTTAAAAGTGGGTGGTTCGTTTGTATCCCCCGAACCCCCCTTGCCTACGCGTGCCAAACAAAACCTTTTTCCGTGCCTCTCTACCTCACTCAGAAGTGTCTCCAGTTCACAATCCGTGAAGTTCCTCTTTTTTCCACGTTTCGACATGATTTGCAATAGAGCAATGACGACATACCTCTGGTGCAGGGCATATTTAAATGAATTTGCATATTTATATGGAGGCGTGTCAAAGGCGGAGTCGGCCACTCTCTCATGTGCGCTCAATTCCACGTTGATTGTGATGTACAAAAGCAATGTGCGTGGATTCCGGCGTACGCACAGTTTGATACATCTGGATTTTTTTGTGCGTACGCCGTTTTCTGGATTTAACCGTACGTCACTTTTCAGTAAGAAGTCCACACAAGTCTTTGTATATGAGGCCAAACGCACATTCCTTTTGTACATCACAATTAACGTGGAACTGAGCGCACGTCAGACACCTCCCCTGACACGCCTTCATTTACATATGTTAAACAGATGCAAATTACTTCCTGCATGTGTGAAGGACATGTTTGTTTGATCCCTGCGCGATCAGAAATGATTTCTAGATTCAGGAAAATAATGAATTTAATATAATATGAGTGAGGAAAAAAATCCTAAGTAAGAATAGTAATAAAATGTGTTTATCACGCAAAGAACGAGTGATTGTGTGTCGGTATTTGTGTGTGCGCGCACCCTGCTTTGGTGCGCAACCGGCTCATCATTCTGAGTGAAAATATTAACTTTGCGCACGAGTTTATTACCATAATTACTGTAAACACAGAGGAACTTACTTGGATGTTTGGTAGAACATAGATCTTTGTTTATTTAATAGCTGATATGAAGAAACGAGTCTGTGCGCCTCATTGGAGAGTTTTCATGACATGATGTGATGTTGGAGTCTCCAAACGCTGCGCGCGCCGCAGCCTTTGTGCGCAGTCTGTCTGTGAAGCTTTTGCTCTCCTACAAGTTATATATGGTGTACTTTCACGTGTCATTTTGGAGAAATCTACAATAAACGCAGATTATGTAACACCTCCACTGCCGTGTAACACCGGCGAGGGTGCGCGCGCGCTCCAAAGCGCGACCATGACTCAGCCTTTGGAATCATATGGATGAGACCATTCCATTGGACATGAATCGGCTTTGTGTGGACTGGACTGGCACAGCCCCGATCGGTCTGCCAGCTCCCTCTGGAAACTCTGTGGAACCCCAGTTTCTGCACGTGCACACGTGATGCACGGCTCCTGTGTTGCGCTCCAGTGCGCGTAGTGCCAAACTGAAAAAGGATTATTCCTGAAAACGGCTGATAAGCCATATCCTAGATCAGAAATTTCTATCTGTTTATAAATAAATGCTCTGCGTGTTACACTATTTATTACATCCTCCAGTAAGGCTGAATCCGTTCCTGTTAAATGTATTTTTTGCACAACTCTGCGCGTCCTTTATTTAATTGCGTCCATGTGGATGTAATAATTGTTAATCATGTGTGTCTGGTGTGAACAACAATCATTTTCACATCATGAACAGTTAATAATATTAATAATAATAATAATGAATTCAATTTATAACGCGCTTTTCATTAATGAAAATCTCAAAGTGCTACAAGGTGCAACAGAAGTAAATGTCAATAAAACAAATAATAATACAATTAAAATCAACAACAGTGTCAGCTAAGATCAAAAGTAGAATCATGAGGAGGTAGAGTATGCTCGGTTGAAAAGAAAGGTCTTCAAGCTGCTCTTAAAGTCAACCACAGACTGTGGGGCTTCAGTTTCTCAGAATCACCTGTAAGTGTCGCCAAAGGAACAAAAACCACAGAAACGTGCGTACGCCAGCCCTGGAGCTGGCGTGGGAATGCGCACATTTCAACGTTCAGTTCTGTTTTGATACATACGGAGTTTTGCGTGGATAGTGACGTACGCACGGTTTTTGTGCGTACGCACCGTTGATACATGAGGCCCCTGGTCTTTTGTTAAACAAAACAAAGAAATTCCAAAATATCTGTGTTCACTTTTTTTGTGTGTGTCAAAAGTCCAACACAAATTAGTCCATGACATCTTACACACAATTAAATATTAAATCTAGGAATGTATTTTAGTTTTCAGGGTTGATTTTTATAGTTTTCTGGAGCCATTTTCTAGAGCAGTCTGAGTTTGAGTATTTGGATTGCTAGGTTAGACAAAACTATCGGTTCTCACTACAATAATAATATAGGTTATTATTAATAATATAAGGTTATTAATAATATTAACCTTTATTTTACCAGATAGATCGATTGGGAAACAGTTCTTATCTACATTGACAACTTGGCCAAGGGGTGGTTGGTGAAGTTAGAGCTGCTGCCTCTCAGGGAGAAGGTTGCCAAATAGAATCCCAGCCCGGGGCCTTTCTGTTTGCATGTTCTCTCCGGGCATGTGTGGGTTTCCTCCGGGTACTCCTTTTGAAAGGTTTGAAAGTCCACCAGCCCAGTAGATCTTTACAGTCTGCTGGTCAATATCTGCTGGAGGTGCCTCACTCAAGGTGCAAACAGTTGTGTCTGTGTGTGGGGGGTGGGGGGGACTGGTCCTTTTCTGTTACAGGCCCAACAGCCTGGAAAACTCTTCCCTATGAGTTGTGTGCCCTCTCTAATCTGGTTTTGTTCAAAGCAAAATTGAAGACCTATTTATTTAAAAGGGCTTTTGATGTGCTGCTTTGATGTGGTTTTCCCCTCCCCCACTTCAACCCGGTGGTCAGAAATCTTGGAGTGCAGCTTGACTCCAACTTAAAGCTTGATAAACAGATCAGTTCTGTTGTCAAGACCAGCTTTTTCCAGCTCCGTCTGCTCTCCAAAGTCAAGTCATTTCTCAGCCGTGGTGATCTGGAGAAGGCCATCCATGCCTTTGTGACCTCCAGACTTGATTATTGTAATGCTTTGTATGTTGGTATTAATCAATCCTCCATCTCCCGTTTACAGCTTGTACAGAACTCTGCCGCGCGCTTTTTGACCAACACACGAAAATATGAACACATCACTCCTGTCCTGTCCTCTCTACACTGGCTCCCGGTTCAGTTCAGGATACAGTTCAAGCTGCTCCTGTTTGTTTTCAAAGCTCTGAATGGACTTGCACCTCTCTACATCTCAGAACTTTTGAAAGTCCATCAGCCCAGCAGAGCTTTACGATCTGCCAGTCAACACCTGCTGGAGGTGCCTCGCTCAAGGTACAAACAATGGGGAGACCGGTCATTTTCTGTTGCCGGCCCAAAAGCCTGGAACAGTCTCCCCCTTGAGCTGCGTGCCACCTCTGATCTGACTCTGTTCAAAACCAGACTGAAGACCCACTTGTTCAAAAAAGCTTTCAGTGTGTAACTTTTATTACTTTTGGTATTTTAGTATGTAGCATTTTTTATTTCCATTGCCTTTTTATTTCCACTTGTTCAAAAAAGCTTTCAGTGTGTAACTTTTATTACTTTTGGTATTTTAGTATGTAGCATTTTTATTTCCATTGCCTTCTTTTATTGCTGTTGTTTCTTATTCTATTTTCATTGATTTATTGTTCCAGTTTATTCATCTTTTTATCCTGTTAAGCACCTTGGTCAATGCAAGGCATTGTAGGAAGGTGCTATACAAATAAAGTTTATTATTATTATTTAACTTTTAGTATTTTAGTATTTAGTGTTGTTTTTATCTCCTTTACTGCTTTTTATTGTGGCTGTGTTTTTAATTTGCACTGATTTATTGTACCCTGTTTTTATTTGTTTTATCTTGTAAAATACTTTGGTCAATACAAGGCATTGTTGGAAAGTGCTATAAATAAAGTGTATTATTATTATTACTCTTGATTCCTCCCACAGACCAAAACATGCACGCTAGACTGATTGGCAACTAAATTGTCTCTAGGTGTGAGTGAGTGAATGGTTGTTTGTCTCGTTTTTCTCTATGTGTCACTGTGATGGACTGGAGACCTGTCCAGGGAGTCCTCCACCTTTCGCACAGTGTTTGCTGGACATGGGCTCCGGCGACCCCCGTGACCCAAAAATGAAAGAAGCGGGTAAAAGATAATGTATGTATGTATGTATGTATGTATACTGTTTATATACTTTTTTTGGCTTCTCCCTTCGTCAGGGGTCGCCACAGCGAACTAGTCGCATGAAGACTTGGCAATTGTTTTTACGCTGGATGTCCTTTCTGACACAACCATAGACCACCGAGCTAACACAACCCTCTGTGTGGAGCAGAGAGCTGCTATCTAGGGTACCTGGGGGAGCAGATGGTGTGGGTTAAGGGCCTTGCTCAAGGGCCCAGAGTGGGGCAGATGAGGGTGGAGACAGGTGTGACTGCTTCACTTATCCCACCCACATTCTTTATGTTGTCGGTACCGGGGCTTGAACCGGCGATCTTCCGATCACAAGCTCACCTTCTTAACCTCTGCGCCACCACTCCCACTATATATATATATATATATATATA
>JBBPBX010030835.1:22974-34917 GCA_038048925.1 Garcialebias charrua
CAACAATGCCTCTTGTGTGCCCCACATAGTTTCTTAGGTTCACAAGTAACCTACCTAAACTATTTCTTCACTGAAATCCTCTTAAGAGCTTTGCACAAATCCACCGTCATAGTTATGTCTTCTTTATTTTATTATTTTTAAGAAATTAGTTATTAAAAGGGCCTTCTCATGCTCCGCTCCTGTATCCTGGACTATCTTGCAAAAAGATCTGAAGCTCTTGACCATGACCTCTCTTTAAGAAATAGAATAGCCTTCAAGAAAACTTTAATAACAGGCCGATGATAATAACTGTTTCTCAACTGATCTGTCTGCTTCAAACATCTCCTAAATTTATGGCAAAAACCAACACAGACACATTCCTGTTTTTAGTATTTTACATCACTTTATAATATAGCTGTTTTTGTTTTTAATATTTTCTTCCACTTATTTTTCAATTGACATGCTATTTTATGATTGTCTACTTTTGCCATCTGTGTTCTTTGTTAAATCGGGTCTCTCTTGTAAATGAGTCCTCGTGACTCAATGAGTCTAACGGTTAGACTCATTGAGTCACGAGGAGGTATATTTTTTATATAACAGGTTAGCCTCTAACCTGTATAAATAAAGGTTGAATGAATGAAATAAATCTGTTATTTATGCATGTGGAGTCAGTTTCATCCTGAAAACAAAGATGTTATTGACAAAAACCTTTCACATCACAACTTGTGGCAGGATTTTAGAACCTGTATTCATCCCGAGTTCATAACTCAATTAGAGAAAAATGAATCACTTTTTAACACCATGACATTTTGCATGTTTTTATTAAAATGTGGCATTTCATACAATCTGTACTACAGTATATATTTATTTTATGTAATCAGGTTAGCTATCCAAGATTTATTGTGAAATTCATAAAGTTTTTATTCTTCCTTTTTACATAAATGCCACCTTTTATTTTTAAACTTTTCTTTGGTCTTTCCCTAGAGAAAAAACAAGTCTTGATGTGTTGATTATGAAACAAACTCTGTTTTACAGGAACCAACATGGCTGCTGCAGACATGGGTGTTTTACTTTTGTGGACGTCCACCATTGTCTCTGCTGGACTCAGCTGCCCTGAGCTCTGCGTCTGCTCAGATAAACATGGTCGACACTTTGCTGAATGCTCCAACAAACACCTAGCTGAAGTCCCAGGTGGTTTACCTGCCAATGTTACGACTCTGAGTCTGTCCTCTAACCGGATCAGTGTGATACCTCTGGGCAGCTTTGATAATGTGACCAAGGTGACGTCTCTGTGGATGGCCTACAACGAGATTGTCTCCATCCAACAAGGGAGCCTCGCACCGTTGGTTCATCTGCGCAATTTTGACATCAGCCACAATGGGATTGTGGACTTCCCTTGGGGGGACCTGCAGAAGCTCCCAGCTCTGCAGCTCCTGAAGATGAATCACAACAAGATGTCCAACCTGCCCAGAGATGCCTTCTCCAACCTCAAAGACCTGAGGTCCCTTCGACTCAACGATAACAAATTTGTAACTTTAAATGAAGGAACGTTTGATGGTTTGGTGTCTTTGTCACATGTGCAAATTTACAACAATCCTTTTGCATGTACCTGCTCCTTGGACTGGCTTCGAGGCTGGATTTTAACAACCATCGTCTCAGTTCTGGATCAGAGCTTGATCAGTTGTGCAACTCCTGAAAAGCTCAAAGGGGAACTAATTGTAAAACTGCCTACGTCAAAGTGCACAAGCCCAAATGTAACAATACAAACTGAGCCAAATAGTCACACGGCAAGTCTCTATGAGGACAATGCGCTGGTTCTGACTTGTGAGTTTGAAGGAAACCCAAAGCCAGTGGTGATGTGGAACATTCACAGCAAAAGACAAAAGCAGGAGGTGGTTTTGTCCGTCAGTGAAACGGCCTCTGCAGAGTCTAATGAGGACTATGAAAACTCTGTTCAAGTCTTTAATAACGGGACTCTTTTCATTTCAAAACTCAGGCAAGAAGATGCCGGAAACTACAGCTGCTTTGCCACAAACGAGATAGGTAGAGCTGAGGATGTGGTGTTTGTGAAAGTGATACCACGCCCAAAACCAACACCCATTAAACTAATGACCACATTATTCACTTTCATGAAAACAAACCCGTCTAGACACAAACAAACTGACGACATGTCCCCGTTTGATTTTGATTTAAAGAGAAAAGGCACTCAGATGGACATACCCACCTTGGCTCCCACTGCAGAAAGCATTATGTCCAAATCTTTTGAAGAAGAAAGAGTTCTGTCACAATCCAGTAAATGTGGCCTGACAGCAAACACCAAAAACCTCTCCAGTCACGTCCTCAACGGGAGCCTGGATGACATGAAGCAGTACGTGTTTGACTTTGGTGTCATAGCTTTAGGTGTGTCCGAAACAGAAGCAACAGTGCGTCTCAGTCCTCTCTTAATACCCAAAGACAGGAGCACCAACCAAGGTGCCCCTACCACATCCAAGAGCTTTCAGACCGATAGTGAGGAGAGCGTTGACTTCCCTGATGTCTTCAGTAAAGTTCACTCAAACGGTTTGTATCTGTGCATCACTGTAGATGACAAACACTCTGCCGTACAGTGGTCCCAGATCAAGGAAGGCATCAACACATATCTGTTCAGTGGTTTACAACCTGGCACCAACTACTCACTGTGTCTGACCTACAGAGGGGAAGACTGTGAGGTCCAAGTCCTATTTTCTACCAGAAGGAGGGTTCCAAACCTGCTGATCATCATCTCTGTCAGCATCTGCCTCCTCACGGTGTCCACCGTGCCTCTGCTCGGAGCCACTTGCTTCCACCTGGTGTATAAGTACCGAAGCAAGACCTACAAGCTGATCCTAAAGGCCAAAGACCAGTACCAAACAGAGAGGAGCCTGAACTTAACCATGTCGTTGCACACTGAATCTCAGAGGAAGATCACTGAGGAGGACGGGACGACAGAGAGCGCAAACGATGGGGAGAAAGAGGCCGAGACAGAGGAGAGTGTTGTGTCCGAGCCTGTATCTTTGTCTCACTGCAGGTATAACCCAGAAGACTGTGAGGTGGGCTCTGAGTACAGCGACAAGTTACCTTTAGGAGCTGAAGCCATGAATATTACCAGCAACTACAAATATCCCAATGACTAACCTGCGGATCTGTTGGAGTTCAAAACAGTCATATTTACTATGTATGCCACTTCACACTGGGTTGATGCGATTTATTCATTTTTAAAAGTAAAACTCAAGCTGTCAGAGTGACAACCAGCTTCCATCTTCTGGATACTGAAGGTTTCTGCTTTGGGACCAAACCGAATCTCAAAATCACAGTAGAAGTATAGTGAGCTTTTAAAGTAGACAATATAGCTCAATTTTACAGCAATAATGTTTGAGCTCCTTAATACAAACTAAAAACAAGACAAAGGTTGTTTTTCTGTGAGCTTGATGAGATCCTGAAGCTACTCTGAGGTATATCTGGTAATAATGGAACTAGAGCATGAAGACTGTTAAATTAGTTGAAAAGCAGAATAAACAAGCGGTACGCCGATGTCCCCCGTCGTTCAGGGATTTGATTAGTGAACATGTTTAGTTTTCAAGATAAGGGCTTTTCTGGGATTGCAAGAAAACCTTAATGTTTTAGTTCCAAGATATTTAAGAGTTGCACTATGGAGAAGAACAGAGGTAGTTTTATTCTCTCTCTTTATTTTTTGCTTGTCCAAGGTGACAGGCAAAAAAAAAAAAATCCTTGCCCACCCCCAACCCCCCATTACTTACTGAGGGTTTCATTAAAATATGTCCAGTAGTTTATGAGATGTTTTGCCCAACAACAAATTGTGCAAACGCCCACTTCATCCTTGATAGTGCAGTTGATGACATTGTGTGCTTTATGTGTCAGAATAAAAACAATATGTAACTGTTCTTTGAAAACAAATGTATCAACACATTTATAGCACACTGTGAAATAATAAAAGAAGACCTCAGCTACAGGTGCATCTCGGAAAATTAGAATCGTGTGAAAAAGTTATTATTATTTTTTTTTTGTCACTCATTTCAGAAAGTGAAACTTATAAATTAGATTCATTCCACAGAGTGAAATATTTCTAGTCTTTATTTCTTGTAGTTTTGATGATTACACGCAAGATCTCTACGGAAGCATAGTAAAATTATTTTTGAGCTGTATCTCATTATATTGGTATAGTTTTCTCGTTATAACGAGAAAATTCATTATAACAAGATAGTTGTTTTTATTTATTTTTTAACAAGTTTATTCATTTTAAAATACAACACAAAACAATCACACATGTGACTATACAATATAAAGATATAAAATGAAGGGTAGCAGAATGAAGAGAAAATCTTGTTATATCTGCCCCCTTTTTCAAATAGTCAATTCAAACAAAAAAATCATCAACAAGTAACAGAATGAAAAAGAACAACTCATATAATTATCGAACTACAAAATAACACGTGAAATAAATGTTATATATTTTTGTAATAATTTGGTTTTGATCATATTCTTGAATGTAGACAATGATTTTGCATTTTTAATTACAGTATCTAAATCGTTCCACAAACCAATTCCCTGAATTGAGGTTGACCGACCCCTCAAACTGGTTCTATATTTAGGTTTAACAAAAATATCTGTTCCCTTTAGATTATAACAGCTTTGACATTTAACAAAAATATTTGGATGTTCAATGGTAGTTAATTTTATGAGCTCTATACATGACTGACAAGATATTATAATCCACCAAGTCATGGAACTTCAATAACTTCAATTGGTGAAACAATGTGCTTGATGGGTGACAATAATTATTTCTGGTAATTATTCTTATAGCTCTTTTCTGTAACTAAAAAGCAGGTTCCGTAAATGTTTTACATGCTTTACCCCAGATATCAATACTGTACAGTAAATTATATGTGGAACAATAATTGTGTTGTAACAGGTACAGAGCTTTATCATTTAACAGGTTCCTGACTTTGTACAGAATGGCAATAGATCTTGCTATCCTTGTCTTTACTGTGATGTTTCCACGTCAGTTTGTCGTCAATGATGACACCCAGAAATGTCACTTCACTTACACGACAGATCTCAACACCATCAATCATTAAAGGAATATCAACAGTTTTTTTTTAAACTAAAAATCATGTATTTAGTTTTATCTAAATTAAATGATAATTTATTTAGTTTAAACCAATTTTGTATTTTACTAATTCTATCTTCATGAACTCAAAAACATGTTTCATATCATGTCAACAAATAAAGATTGTGTCATCAGCGAAAAGGATACATTTGAGGAGTCCTGACACTTTAACCAAGTCAACATACAGAATAAATAATAAATAAATCTCGTTATAGCGAGATACAGCTCAACAATAATTTTACTTCTTGTGACAGCTCTATGCTTCCATACATCTCAGCTACAGGTTCATCTCAGAAATTTTGAATACGTGTATTGTGGAGAGAGTCAATATTGTAAACTTCTGTGTCACCCTAATCAGTCCATTAACTCCTGGACATGAGCTACAAATGTCTCTTTCCTCAAGTCCTGCCACTCCTGAACCAGAGACAACATCAGAAGTGTCTTACCTGCTGAGGAGACAAAGAACTGGACTGTCTCTCAGTGGTCCAATGTCCTCTTTTTAGATGAAAGTAAATTTTCAAGTCATTTATAAATCAAGGTCCCGGAGTCTGAAGGAAGAGTGGAAAAACCCATAATCCATGTTGTTGAAGTCCATAAGGAAGTTTCCACAGTCCGTGATGGTTTGGGTCCATGTCCTCTGCTGGTGCTGGTCCAGTGTGTTTTCTGAAGTCCACCATCCACGCAGCATCTACCAGGACATTTTTAGAGACTTCCTGCTTCCTTGTGCTGACGAGCTTTATGGAGATGCTGGTTTCATTTTCTTTCAGGTTTCAGGCTGTGGAATATTTTGATTTTCTGAGATACTGAGTTTTGGTTTTTCATTATTCGTAAGTAATAATCATCAAAATTACAAGAAATAAAATATCTAAATATTTCACTCTGTGTGTAATGAATTTATGTAAAATATGAGTTTCACTTTCTGAAATGATTCACTAAAAGAAACTGAACTTTCTTCACAATATTCTAATATTTTTAGATGCCCCTGTACATGTAGTGAAATAAGTATTTAAAATGAGCGAGCCTCAGAAGTTCAATAAAAGCACAGAAGCTTACATGTTACAAAAGTTCAGTGTTTTAGCTGTTTCAGTGTGACAAAAAGCAGCTGTTTGTCTAAATGTGAACTTTTCCTGTGAACATAACTGTGGTCTTCAGAGTAGAGTGTAAACAGATGTGGTTAAATCACCTTATATTCCCTCCTCTGCTGTGATGGAGACCCTGCCTCCTGTCTATGAGCTGCAGTATGTTGTGTGTCTCAGTATTCTTCGCTCAAATTAATTAGAGGCAGTGCTTCCTGTCTGGTTTTAACCCTGAATTAGTTTTAGTCGAACTCTTTAATAATGTGCCTCAATAAAGTTTAAACTCACCAAAAATGTGCTTTTATTTCTGTCTTCTTTAAATATGTCACATTCATTTTAATGTAAATCACAGACTCATCTCAAATAGACATTAACTTGTATGAAGATAGAAAATGCAATATATTGAATAAATTATCTTGTGGTTTTTAAAGCAACAATATTTATTTAATTTGTTAAAAATTCCAAACATCACATGGGATGTCTAATAGAAACATTAAAGTAGTAAATCATACAATTGTGGTATTTGCTTGAAAAAAAAATGATTTAACAATTTGATAGTAAATTCACCAGAATGTATTCTAAGTTCAAAATTTGACATCAGACTAAAAAAGAGAACAAGAAGTCAGTCCATGAGGTGAAGTTTGTGAGAAAAAAAAAGAAGAAGAAATTTCTCCAATATGCAAAAATGATTCAATGCAAGCTGTAAAATTTTAAAACCAAGCTCTGTATCCAAAAGCATTAAACATAATTAAATTAGATTATTAAAATAAAATGACATTTTAAAGGGATTGTGACATGATTTTTTTACTATTCATAAAATTGCTCAAAATATATATATTTTATCATTTAAATATGTTTGTTTTTGCAAACAAAATGATAAATCACTTTAATTTTGCTTTAAAAGTGATTTTGAACTTCAAGCCGTGTTTAATCATGGGAAATCCCATTACACGCGAACGCACCATCTGTGATGTCACACCGGGCAGAGCTCTGGGCTTGTCACAGTGCGCAGGTATGAGCAGCTCGACATGAAGGAAGTCTGATACAGCATCAGACCTAAATTAGATCCTGTTGTTTCTTGTTCCATCACCCAAACAATTTTCTGCTTCCCAAAATGAAGACAAATAGCTCAAATCTTCACATAGATTGCTAAATTCGTCCAGTTTTAAATTGTCCGCTATTAAAGACACCACAGCCCTCTGCCCAGTGTGACATCACATATGGTGCGTTCGAGTGTAATCGGATTTCCCATGATTAAACACGGCTTGAAGTTCAAAATCACTTTTAAAGCAAAATTAAAGTGATTTATCATTTTGTTTGCAAAAACAAACATATTTAAATGATAAAATATATATATTTTGAGCAATTTTATGAATAGTAAAAAAATCATGTCACAATCCCTTTAATAATTTGCAGTCCAAATTGTTTTCAGTTTCTTGTTTTAAAAACTACTATCAGACAGAACAAGGATTGCATCCATCTCTTAACAACAGTTGTGAAACTATTCTTCAGTAACTTCATTTTAGCTCTGCAGAAATATAAATATAGGATCAATAGTATATGAGTTTATAGGACTACGCTTGTTTACATCAGTTTTCAGTGATTAAAGTGTGATTTTTCAAAGCATCAAAACATTAAGACCTCATGAATCAGTCTGTTTTGAATCTGAGGCCAAAATAAACTACAAAGCCTCATTGATCCCTAACTCCAGCTCTGATACTGATATTGATCATCACTGTGAGCCACTTTGTTCACATTAACAATACAGAATCACACAAAACTCTATGCAGACGAGCGAACAATGGAGGCCATGCTGCCGTGAACAGCCAACTGTGATTTCACATCTGTCAGAATATTTAGTTTGGTAACAGTTTGACTGTCTGGCTGCACCAGATTCAGAACAAAAGAGCAATTTTACAATACAGTAGTCCCTCACTTATCAAGGGGGCTTGGGGCCATGTGGTACAGGAGCTGGAACAAAATTATGTACATGTACACAAGAAGTAGTAAGTACTTTGTAGTAGTTTATTTTAGTATTTACGGTAGTAGTAAGTAATTTATTTTAGTATTTATATACAGGTTTGTATAAAGGCGATTTAAAGCCCACACTCTTGCAATGTCCCTAACTATTTTTTAAACTCTAAATGCTCTAAAAAGAGCACAGCCTGTCATGATCTCTGCTCTCTGCCACTGCTGCTGTCTGCCACCTGTCATTGCTCTTGGCCACGCCCACATCTATAATAGTAAAAGTATATCTATAAAAAAAATCTATAAAAATCTATAATTTGCCACTCTTTGCAAATGTCAATGCTAGAACCTTCAGTTTATTTTATAGATATACTTTTTATACTTTTTATACTACTATGCAAAAACTCAGGACAGTATTACACTTTTATTATTTCATTTTATGCTTATGTTCATTGGGTGTTTGGTGTTTTAGGGGTGTTTGGTGTTTCAGTGTTGGTGTAAATTTTCATACTTTTATACTATTATGAAAAAACTCAGGACAGTGTTACACTTTTTTACTATTTTATGCTTATGTTTATTAAATGTTTTAGTGTTTAGTGTTTAGATGGTTACTGTTGCACCGAGGGACTGAGAGAAACGCAATTTCGGTCCTGTGTATGTCCTGTACATATTGCAGTTCTGACAATAATGTTGACTTTGACTTTGATCTCTGCTGCGGAGCGGAGATCTGACATGTTAGGAAGCTTCTCCTGCAGCTGTGAGCTGCACACAGTTGCAGCAGGTTATAAGTAATTGGAAATAACTCATTTTAAATAAAAAATCCCACACTGATCGTGAGGCTCATCCATCAATCAGCCAGTTGTGTGTCATGTCCAATCTTATTTTGAAAAACAGCAATACAGCGGGAGAGGAGGAGATTTATGGATGCAGTTAGAGAGGACATGGAGGTAGTTGGAGTGAGGACAGAGGATGCAGATGACAGAGTGAGGTGGAGGAGGATGACTCGCTGTGGAGACCCTGAAGAGGGAAAAGCCAAAAGAAGAAGAAGTGATACAGCGAGTCCACGATAAACGAACTGTCAAGTAGTGAGGGACTACTGTATATAGCAACACTATAGCACACAAGTGTGTGTTATAGTGGAAAAGCATGATTTTTTCAATGTTATTTTTTCTGCTTTATCAATGGTTTCTTTACAAATTGACTCAAAAATAATGAAAAAAGAAAAATAAATCAAAAGGTGATGAAGATCTTTTTGGTCTAAGTTGTTTAGCTGTCTACAAGTTCCTGTCCTGTTCTTCAAACTGAGATCGCTCTGACTGCTGTCCACTGCAGGTTAGATACTGACTGCTAATAAGTCATGCACCACCACTTCAAACTAAAAAATGTTTTTAACTGAAACTTAACAAACTTGTCTAAGGCAACACAATGTGATGGATCCTGGTGAGTGAAAGGAGCAATTTCATCCACGGCCAGGTGGAGCCAGGGGGTGACCAATGGTGGCCTTGCCCACCATAAATTAATCTTCAGTTACCCCAACGGGCCCTCAAAATTTTGAAGAAACAATACATTTAGCAAAATAAAAATTAGAAAGCATAGTTTCATCAAATGATTGGGATGATCTCTTTACATGTACCGGTATATGATGGCAGCCATCTTGGATATTGATGTGGCAACACAATTTTTGAAGGTAACCTTTATTACTCTTAGACGCAGCCACCTGCCAAAATGAAAGTTGATACCTCTCTTATTTAATAATAACTCTTATAATATATAATATTATTATTGTTTAGCATGTATCTGAGATCCTTCTATACTTTTTATTTTTGCTATTATGGATGTAACTGGGACCTTGGGTACACAATTTAATTCCACCTCATGTGCTACATGTGATGGGAATGACAATAAAAAACTGAAAGTTGTGCACCATAACTCATGTTCCCTGAAGGAAGGGAACGAGGTGCAACATACTTGCTATGGGAATTGCGCCCCCGCGCGATTACCTGAAGGAATACACTCACGCCTACGGCAGGGGCGTCACCACCGCACCAGAGGCCCCGCCCTCTGGGTATTTAGGCGGTGAGCGCCCCTCCATCTTCCTCAACAATTGCACTTCACCGAGCTTTCAGCATTGAAAAGGGCCAGATATGTTGCACCTCGTTCCCTTCCTTCAGGGAACATGAGTTATGGTGCATAACTTTCAGTTCCCTTTCAGTTTGGTTCACTCGGTGCAACATACTTGCTATGGGAACGTAATCCATTCACGCCCTTGAAATGCTCAGCAAAGTGTATGTGAGAGCATCCGTCTTAAAGACAGGCATCTCCCAGCTGCTTTCTGTAGAAAGCATATGCTAAGAGGAGAAAAAATGCCACATGTAAACAACAACATGATGTCTCCACTGGGCATAAATATGGCAAATGTGGAGGTAGAAAACCCAGGCTAAGAGGAGAAAAAATGCCACATGTAAACAACAACATGATGTCTCCACTGGGCATAAATATGGCAAATGTGGAGGTAGAAAACCCAGGCCAAGCACAGGGTAACCTCACAGGCCCCTGTAAACCCTCTGAGGTTTTTTTTTTTGGGGGGGGGGACAAAGCAACCAAATTCCTAGGCTCTCAGCCAGACCCCTTCAAAGGCCAGGCTGAAAGTTGCCACAACTCTGGACGTGGGTGAAAGAGTTGACCATGCGCCTGAGTCAGGAGGTCCCTATGAGAAGGCAAATGCCATGGTATTCCAGATAGCATTGAAATCAGCTCCGGAAACCACGTTTTCTGCGGCCAGTTGGGGGCTATAAGGATCAAAGAAAGATCTGCCTTACGTACCAGTTCCAGTGTCGCCCCGATCAGAGGGACAGGTGGAAACGCATAGTAAAGTACCCCTGCTGGCCAGTCATGTGCCAGAGCATCCAGACCCAATGGGGCATCCACTTCCCTCAAGGAGAAGTAAAGGTCACAGTGTGAGCTAGCCCTGCAGGCGAACAGGTCCATAGAGGCCTTCCCAAATCGTGACCATACCTGTCCCACAATCCGTGGGTTCAGGCTCCATTCTGACATCAGTAGAGGGCCTCTAGAGAGGGCGTCTGCTCCGTAATTTAGTTCACCAGGGACATGAGTTGCCCTGAGCGACAGGATCCTTGGAGCACACCATGTGAGCATCCTTAGGTCTCATCAGCAACAACGATGAGACGGACTACAGGAACGAGGTGAGCCGCTTGGCCTTGTGGTGCGGACACAACAATCTCACTCTCAACGTGGAGAAGACAAAGGAGATTGTCGTGGACTTCAGGAAGAGGGATGCACAACATGCCCCTCTGACCATCAACAGCACCGCAGTGGAGAGAGTGGACAGCACCAAGTTCCTGGGAGTGCACGTCTCAAAGGACCTGTCCTGGAGCAGGAACACTGCAGCACTGGCGAAGAAGGCTCACCAGCGCCTCTACTTTCTCCGCAAGCTGAAAAGGGCTGGAGCTTCAACCTCCATCATGTGCACCTTCTACAGGAGGGTGCCATAGAAAGTGTCCTGACCAGCTGCATCACTGTGTGGTTTGGTGCATGCACTGCATCCTGCCGCAAGAGCCTCCAGCGCATCGTGAAAGCAGCTGAGAAGATCGTCGGCACCTCCTTGCCCTCACTGCAGGACTTACACAGCAAACGCCTCACTCGGAAAGCCCACTGCATGGCAGGTGATCCCACACACCCACTACACAGCCGCTTTAGACTGCTGCCTTCAGGGAGGAGACTGAGGAGTCTCCAGGCTCGAACCAGCAGACTGAG
>JBBPBX010030836.1:1368-34916 GCA_038048925.1 Garcialebias charrua
CTTCCCCCAGAAAAATTTGAACAAAGTATCAGTAGATGCTATTTCTGGCATTCTGGTGTATTTTTTAACGGGTTGGTTAACATCTGTGTTTACCTACATAAGTAAATGCTTGATTCAATAACTATTTTAGAGAGCACGGCACAATAAGACGTAGTGCTTGTAAGGATGGTATCCCTCTGTCTGTCTCCCTGTGTCTGTACTCCTTAGTGTCTCTCATTACCGTAATTACCCTGGTCAGTTTCATCCACGTGTCCTCGAGGTGTTTGTAGTTTGTCTTGTCTAGTCTGTGTATATAAGCCCTGGTCTGTGTTTCAGTGCTTGTCAGTCCATCGTCTGGTATCCTCCTGTGTCCCTCTCGTATCCTGATTTGTAAGTGTTTGCTACAACGTCAGCTACTGTACTTATTTTCATTACTAAAGTGCTTATTTATTTTACATTGTGGCCTATGTGTCCTACCTGCACAAATAGGTATGTTCCTGTTCAGCTCAGTCTGAAAACCTGTGACAGTATAGACCGACCAAACCAGAATCCAGCAGGCAGAGTTTCTTTGACTGCACTCACCTGTCTGCTCGAGCCCAAGCAGATGTGGGAGACCGTGATCTGGTGCAATGAGTTTCGGACCAAACCCACCAAGACACAAAGACGCTGCAGCCAGGAAGTAGAGATCCTGCCTCTTGGTCCTTGAAGAAAAAAGAAGGTCCCAAATCCAGGTGGACTGCCTGACGTGCAAGCTCAGTTCCTCCTCATCTCCAGTCCTGTTTGGCAACTCGGATGGACATTGGGGGACGACGCAGAGCCGGAGGATGAGCTCTGTTCCGTTCCTGCCCCTCATCCTCATTGCCGCCACCGGAGCAGCAGAAACTGGACCTGGAAGCAGTCCATGGTGATCATTCTGGCCCCACTGGCAGATCCGACTGGCCCGGAAGAGCTACGTTTCCTGGAAGCTGTCCTAACGCTTCAGTGGAGATGGGTACCGTCTCCTCACCTCCCAAGGTTCCGGTGAGGGTGGAATCCGACACCTCACTATCACTCAGAGCTGCTCATGCTCAGCCTGGTGAGACTAAAGCCTAGGATATAGTTGACGCGTCGCATAGGGCGCGAGAGAGCGCGCGGCCAAAGTGACGCAATCGCGAAGTCCCCGCCCCCGCGCTTTGGCCAGCGCGTTGGCTTCGCGCGTGGTCGTGCACCTCCCAGATTTTGAAGCTCCGCAAGCCTAGCGCGCGCGCCGAATTGATTGACAGGTCGGGTAGGGACCTCACCGACAGCCTTCACGCCAGAGCCTGCAGCTGTCTGCGCCGCTGTGGTCGTGGAAACGGCGTCGCGACGCATGGAGGAATGTTTTTTATTTGATACAAATGTATTTAATCCCCCGAGCGAGCAGAAAGTCATTTGTTTTTGTTGTGTGATTTCAAACAGTTCTTCTTCTACGGTAGATTTCTTCTTCTACACCCTTTCTTGCAACATATGCACAGGTTTTAGAGGGTACTGCCACCTGCTGGTCAGTAAAAGAACAGCACTTTGACATGCGCTGCCGTGCTACACTATAAACGCATGAAGCCGCACAGCACAGTGCGCGCGCTGCCCGCGCGCTCCAGCTTGTGGACCAAAGCGCGACTATATCCGAGCCTTAAGCCTCCTGAGCGCAGTCCTAGAGTCTCCACAGGGCAGGTCCCATCGTCTCGCCTCCCAGGGTTCCGGTGAGGGTGGAACTCAACACCTCATTCCCGCAAAGAGCTCCTCTTATGACTGGACCCAACTCACCTCAGCTCCTACCCAGTGATCTCACCTAAAATAAACCGGACTTTACAAAATCTACTCTCCTCTACTATAAACAACCCGGACTGTCAAGACACTATGCTCTACCTTGCTGAGTAATTCTTATTATCTTTACCCGTCTAACACAATTCCCTGAATATCAGCATATTTTGATTGAAATTAGGACTTTGAACATACACGTCACAGACCCAGCTCCACAACCAGAATATCCATGCTTCAGAACCAGTCCAAGACTCTACTGCTGCAGAACCAGAGTCAGACTCCCCGTCTGCAGAACAAGTTCCTGGCTCCCCAGCTATAGAGTCTATTTCTGAAAAGGTCCTGAGTCCAAGGAGGAGCTCAGGCCTGACCCTGGCCCTGAACCATTTCGTCACCACCCCATGAGAGGTCGACAGCAGAGAGGTTCCAGAGACTCAGTCCCTATCCCAGTGTTTGATCTGGTCCCACAGCCTGACTCACCTCCTTATATAATCTTGGGTACTGGTCCCGATGTCCCACTTCTCCATCCCCATGGGGGTTGGATCAGAAGACCTACCATCTCCCCCGTCGGTGGGAACTGGTCCTGATGCCCTGCTTCTGAGTGTCTCCATGGGGATCAGATCAGAGCCTCACCATCTCCTGCCTGTTCTGTTTTAAGGATCAAAGTAGACTCCTTTTCTGCCTGTTCTAATGTGGGGGGGTCCATGCAGGCTTCTCTTCAGCCTGCTTTGCTGTAAAGGTTCCTGGGTTTTCTGCGGTTCCTGCGCCTCCAGAGGGTTCTGCACCTCCAGAGGGCTCTGTACTCCATATTTTGCAAGATGGTACCCTGATACATGTTCAATAATCCAGGTAGAAAATTCTAAAAAAGCTAAGTCTGGTCCTCTGGACATAAAATAAATAAATAAACATAGAAACGGACATCCTCAGTCCGAGGTGCTGTATTCAGCTCAGTCTTATAAATAGCACCCTCTCACAATGGATCAACCAGTTTGCTACTGACAGCCGAAACCAGCTGCTCACATGATCAAGGAGGGCCATAAGCCTAACGATGTATCGTTAGCACCCTCTTGAAACTGTGCCTGCAGTCAACCTACATTCACATATGGGGAGCAATATTATAGGCAGAAACATGGGTGTGCTATGGGTTCTCTAGTTTCTCCTATTGTTGCCAACCTGTACATGGAAGAGGTAGAAAAGAGAGCCTTGACATCCTTTTCAGGGACACCACCAAGTCATTGGTTCAGGTATGTTGTTGATACCTGGGTTCAAATTGAATCTCAGGAAATCCAACATTTCACTGATCACATCAACTCTGTGGATAAATATATATCAAGTCCACACGAGAAGATGTAAAAGATGGCAGACTGGCTTTCTTGGACTGCGAGGTCTCAAATTCTGATGGAGGACATTTGCAAACTGAGGTGTACTGTAAACCCACCCACACAGACCAATCTTTACTGTTTGACTCCCATCACCCTCTGGAGCACAAATTAGGAGTCATCAGGACTCTGTACCACAGAGCAGACAGCATCCCCACTAACTCAGGAGCCAGGCAGCAGGAGAAATCCCATACAAGACAGGCTCTAGATGTAGCTGGGTGATAGATTTATATTTTTCACTTTAGTTGAATAACTCCACTTTAAGGTATTGAGGTGTTGATTTACATTTTTGGTTACAATATAAATCCTATTGAGCAGTGGTGGGCACCAGCCCGCTAAAGCGCAAATCCGCTAATTGCAGACCTAAACAATTTTTTGCGCTTTAGCAGATTTACTAATTTTTATAATTCATAAGCGGATTAGCGCCTTTTCTATTTAAAATGCAGTACCGCTAATAACTAAGTATCTATCAGTATTCATTGTCTTGAACAGTGGAAAGTTTAACTGTTATGAATCCCATGGCACGTGATCTATTCTACAGCTCCCCTCCCAACTAACAGCATTCATTGAGAGAAGGTATATGTCCATTCTTCCTGTTGCTTTCAGTCATGGTTCTGATTTTACAGACATTTCCCACAATGCTGCTGTGTCTGCTTACGTAGCAGGAAGGCAATGGTTAATGTTTCCTGGGGCCTCATGTATCAACGGTGTGTACGCACAAAAACCGTGCGTACGCCATTATCCACGCAAAACTCCGTATGTATCAAAACAGAACTGAACGTGGAAATGTGCGCACCGCCACGGCAGCTCCAGAGCTGGCGTACGCACGTTTCTGTGGTTTTTGTTCCTTTGGCGACACTTACAGGTGATTCTGGAAACTGTTCATGATGGGGAAATAATTATTATTTCCACCCAAACACACATGAGTAACAATTATTACATCCACATGGACGCCATCAGAATATAACCTGCAGAAAATATAAAAAACAGAAAGACTGAATAGTTCTGCACAGCTTAAATTCTTGTTTGCTGTTCATTTTTAGCTGTTTTAGCAGTTGAAGAACGTGATACATGATGGGACAAGACGACATTCCTCTGTTGCAGAGTATATTTAAATGAAAACAACGTTTTTCTTTGTTTTTAATTCATTCCAGAATTAAAGAACACAAGAAAACTATTTTAAAATAAACCACAAGGAATCCTCTTTTTCCTTCATTTCATGTATTGTTTCATTTCATGTTGTTCTTTCTAAATAGTGTTCTTGTGTTCTTTAAATCTGGAATGAATTTTTAAAAAAAAGAACGTTGTACCATGAGGGAATCGAACTCATGATCTTTGGGACGGAAGGCAAGCACGCTACCCACTGACCTATTTAGGCACGTTAGAATAGCTTGGTCAACTTCTCGTTTAAAAGTGGACGGTTTGTTGTGCGCTGAGCGTGCCAAACAAAACCTTTTTCTGTGCCTCTCTACGTCACTCAGAAGTGTCTCCAGTTCACAGTCCGTGAAGTTACTCTTTTCTCCACGTTTCGACATGATTTGCAATAGAGCAAAGACGACATTCCTAACGTGCATGGCATATTTAAATGTATTTGCATATTTATATGGAGGCGTGTCAAAGGCGGAGTCGGCCACTCTCTCATGTGCGCTCAATTCCACGTTGATTGTGATGTACAAAAGGAATGTGCGTGGATTGCGGCGTACGCACAGTTTGATACATCTGGATTTTTTTGTGCGTACGCAGTTTTCTGGATTTGACCGTACGCAACTTTTCAGTAAGAAATCCACGCAAGTCTTTGTACATGAGGCCCCAGTACTCTGAGCTTTGCTTTCGTCATGTGCCCATAATGCATTGCAGCGCTTCAGTTTTAAAATTACTTTATCGATGCATTTTTAATGAAAAATCTACAATAAACAAAAGAAAAAGACAAAGAAGCAGCCGAAATAGCAATCCTCAACACATTCAACAACTTTTTTAATTTTTAGACCATGAGCGAAAGGTCTATTTTAGGAAATGACATCCCCAGCGATTCTCAGTTATAGGTAGGATGAAGGTGTATAACAGTTCATGCACCGCTAGTCAGCAGTGTAGTGCAAATATTGCATAACTTATTGCTGGCTACCAAGTGTTGAATTGAACTTGCGCTTTAAAATTAGCTTCCGCTAGTTTTCCTAAGACATAAGCGCTTTTGAAATTGCGGACCTAAATAACTTAATAAGCGCTTTAGAAATTGCGGAACTAATTTTTGGACTAGCGCCGCCCACCACTGCTATTGAGTAATTTTGTTTTGTTTGTCATTTTATTTATCTGCACATTTTGCACACTCAAATATGTTTTATAGTGGGCCTCTGTTGTACAGTTTGGCCTCCAGAGGGCAGTGCTTAGAATCTACTACTGTTCTCCCAAGACTGGGTATAAAGGCATCTTGGGAATTCCTGTTTGATATACTTTGCTGGGAGGAGAACCGTGATTTGTCAAAAGGGGCTGATTCTGGCAGAGAATCGGAGCCCTGCATGTTTGGTGCAGGGCAGCCATTTCATTGGTGTAAGAATAAGATGCGAGATGGAGAAAAGTTTCAGGAGTGATTTGTGACAAAAAGGTGTCAGCAAAGGTCAAAGGAAAAGTTTATAAGACAGTGGTGAGACCAGCTATATTGTGTGGTCTTGAGACGGTGTCATTGACAAAAGAGAGGAGAAAGAACTGGAAGTGGCAGAAATGAAGATGCTGAGGTTCTCCTTAGGAGTGACAAGGATAGATAAGATCAGGAATGAGATAATCAGATGTACAACACATGTTGAACAACTGGGAGATAAAGTTAGGGAGGCCAGACTGAGACTGTTTGCACATGTCCAGAGGAGGGACAGTGGGTATTGGTAGAAGGATGTTAGAAATGCAGCTGCCAGGAAAAAGACAAAGAGGGAGGCCAAAGAGGAGATACATGGATGCAGTTAGGGAGGATATGAAGGTACCGTATTTTCCTGAATAACAGTTGCACCGTTATATAGATTGCTTTGTCCAAGTATTGCCAAAAAATTGGAAAAATCCATAAACAGGTCGCACCTTGATATAGATCGCACCTACGTCACCGGCGACGTAACGCGTCATCCACCGCTGACGTAACGCGTCATCCACCGCTGACGTAAAGAGTCATCCACCGCTGACGTGACGCGTCACCGCTGAGACAACCCGGAAATGTGGACCGAGTGTTTGGCTCTCGCACAGCAAGGCTTTAAAGGAGACCACATATAGGTCTTTAAAATTTTTATGTTATGTCTGTGTGCTATCTTGACAATATTAATTCATTTTAATACACAAAATAATTCTTAGATAATCAATTATACCCTTTTTAATTCTGCCATTTTTAACTTTCGTTTTGAACGACCGGTTTCTGATACAAGTTCTGAAGTCCACGCCCTTCAACGATCTGTTTACGCCCTCTGTAACAGCCAGTATCTGTAATGTGTTGTTGTTTTAAAATTAGCTCTTTTTTTATTACTCATTTGACTTACTGTTAGTGTTAACTTAAGATAACTTACCGAAACCCGTCTGAGCGCGCCGCAATTTGCTGCTCCTTTTAGCATTAGACCACCCGAATCCGAAGCTAATGTTAGCTTGTTCCTCTTCCGGTGTTCGCCAGCTCCGCTCGTTGCACGCAGAGATTTTGGGAGTTATCGCTGTTCCAGTCAAGACAACACAAAGTTCACCAAGTGTCTCCCGTAAATTAATCCGTAAGGAGAAGGTCCTCGCTGCTGCGAGGCTGCTGCGAGGCTGCAGCGAGGCTGTACAGTTGAAGCTCCGCTCCATCGCGCCAGAAGCAGTGTCCCGTTGCCGCCGGTCCCTACGCCGGGGGTCCGCTCGTTTAATTTTTGCCGGCTGCGCGTTGGGAGCGATCGCAAATACACTAAAAATTGAACTAAAACATAAAAATAACAATTATACTTTATTTATAAAGCCATTTAAAAAAACACAGCTGCAACAAAGTGCTGTACACATGAAATTAAGAACATATAAACAAAAGATGAGATGAAATCATGAAAAACAACAGTCATGTGTTTAATACAGAAGTGGGTTGAGCCTAACCAGGGGTTGCTAGGTGAGGGGCTGGACTCAGGTTTGAGGTGGTTGGCTGCGGTTTGTGACGTCACAAACCGCAGGAAGTGGGAAACGAAGTGTATTTATCAAAGATAAATAAATCTACTTAGAGTAAATAAACCACTGGGTGCATTTTTTTGGCCTTAGGACTGTTTTTTTATGAAGTAAATACCCAAAGTTGAGTAAAAAAACCATTAAAAAGTGAATTTTGAATATGTGGTCCCCTTTAAGTAGTTTAACATGGTAAAAACAATTATTTGTTTGCTAAAAATTATAGCTGACATTATAGCACAAGGGTTCCTGAGCTTAACCGTTCCTTAATAAATTCACGAAATGGTCAAATCTGCTGGATTTAAATTGTTTAGCTTTGAAGTCTTCCAAACGGTCACACACACTGCGAAAATAAATTATAAATGAATCGAATTTTATCTCAAATGTCTCATTCAGGTCAACAGTTTGTAAATGAAACCCAACTAATTACATTCTGTAAGCTGAAAGAAAATCCGCCGAGTGGTTTATGAGCCATTTGCTAAATTATACACGGAAATAAAACGATGCTAACGCGACACGTTGATGCCCATAAAACATCGAGTTTTATCAGAAATGTCTCATACAGGTCAACAGTTTGTAAATTAAACCCAAATAATTACATTCTGTAAGCCGAAAGAAAATCCGCCGAGTGGTTTATGAGCCATTTGCTAAAATATACACGGAAATAAAACGAGGCTAACCGCGACATGATTACGTCTATAAAACAACGAATTTTAAGCTAAATAAGCACTTTAAAAAATATATTTCTTAGCTGACATTATAGCACAAGGGTTCCTGAGCTTAACTGTTCCTTAATAAATTCACGAAATGGTCAAATCAGCTGGATTTAAATTGTTTCGCTTTGACTTCTTCCAAATCCGTCGCGTACGCTGCCAAAATAAATTATAAATAAATCGCATTTTAGCTCAAATGTCTCATACAGGTCAGTTTGTAAATGAACACCAAATAATTATGCTCTGTAAGCTGAAAGAAAATCTGCGGTGTGGTTTATGAGTTATTTTACAAAAATACCATATTTCCGGAATATAGGTCGCACCGGAATATAGGTCGTTTTGTCAAATTATTGCTAAAAAATTGGGAAAAATCCATAAACAGGTCGCACCTAAATATAGGTCGCACCTACGTCACCGCCGACGTAACGCATCATCCACAGCTGACGTGACGCGTCACCACTGAGACAACCCGGAAATATGGACCGAGTGTTTAGCTCTGTTGCAAATGTCTGCCACAGGAGCGCACAGCAAGCCTTTTAAGAAGATTAACACGGTAAAAACAATTATTAGTTTGCTAAAAATTATAGCTGACATTATAGCACAAGGGTTAGTGGTTTATTAGCCGAGTGGTTAATTAGCTATTGGCTAAAATATACACGGAAATAAAACGGAAGCTAACACAAGACGATTCCGTCTCTAAACAAACGAATAAAAAAATCGAATTTTATCCCAAATGTTTCATACAGGGCAACAGTTTTGTAAATTAAACCCATATAATTACACTCTGTAAGCTAAAAAAAAAGATCCGCCGAGTGGTTTATGAGCTATTTTTTATAATATACACGGAAATAAAACGGAAGCTAACACCAGACGATTCCGTCTCTAAAACAACAAACAAAAAATAAAATTTTATCTCAAATGTCTTATACAAGGCAACAGTTTGTAAATGAAACCCATATAATTACACTCTGTAAGCTAAAAATAAATCCGCCGAGTGGTTTATGAGCTATTTTTTATAATATACACGGAAATAAAACGGAAGCTAACACCAGATGATTCCGTCTCTAAAACAACAAATAAATTTTTGAATTTTATCTCAAATGTCTTATACAAGGCAACAGTTTGTAAATGAAACCCATATAATTACACTCTGTAAGCTAAAAAAAAATCAGCTGAGTGGTTTATGAGCTATTTTTTATAATATACACGGAAATAAAACGGAAGCTAACACCAGACGATTCCGTCTCTAAAACAACAAATAAAAAATCGAATTTTATCTCAAATGTCTTATACAGGGCAACATTTTAATGAAACCCATATAATTACACTCTGTAAGCTAAAAAAAATCAGCCGAGTTGTTTATGAGCTATTTTTTATAATGTACACGGAAATAAAACGGAAGCTAACACCAGACGATTCCGTCCCTAAAACAACGAATAAAAAAATCGAATTTGATCTCAAATGTCTTATACAGGGGAACAGTTTGTAAATGAAACCCATATAATTACTCTTAAGCTAAAAAAAAATCTGCCGAGTGGTTTATGAGCTACAGTATTTTTTTATAATATACATGGAAATAAAACGGAAGCTAACACCAGACGATTCCGTCTCTAAAACAACGAATAAAAAATCGAATTTTATCTCAAATGTCTTATGCAGGGCAACAGTTTGTAAATGAACCCCATATAATTACACTCTGTAAGCTAAAAAAAATCTGCCGAGTGGTTATGAGCTATTTTTTACAATATACAGGTGGTCCCCGACTTACGAGAGAATTCCGTTTGTACGAGGTGCTCGTAACACGAAAATTCGTATGTCAGAACCCGAAACACGTGTCCATCGTAAGTCCGGATTTTCGGTCGTAAGTCGGAAAATGTATGCTAGCGCTACTACGAACACCCATTTTTCAACACAAACGTACATACTGGTTCATAAACATGCTCAGAACTTTGTTTACAAACGGTTAGCTAACACACTTTCATCTAAAAACACATACCAGTGCTGTATTTTCTGTATGTTCTGTACAACTTTACTGTTCGTTAGTCCGCTCGTAAGTCCGGAACCTCGTATGTCAAAGACGTCGTGAGTCGGGGACCACCTGTACACGGAAATAAAACGGAAGCTAACACCAGACGATTCCGTCTCTAAAACAACGAATAAAAAATCGAATTTCATCTCAAATGTCTTATACAGGGCAACAGTTTGTAAATGAAACCCATATAATTACACTCTGTAAGCTAAAAAAATATCCGCTGAGTGGTTTATGAGCTAAATAGTAGGTATCTGTTTATGGTAGCTAACCGCTAACAACGAAGCTAAAACTTCGATTTTTTTTATCTCAAACATCTCATAAAGTTAGTCAGTTGTATATGTCCATACAGTGATTACATTCTGTAAGTTTGATAAAAATCTTTCCTGTGGTTCTTGACTTATCTTGCTAACAAACACAGCTAACAAACACCGCAAACAGAAGTTACCTCCAGAGCAGGAGGTCGGGCACCGACAGAGTCAGTCCGAGCAGAGGAGGCTTTTTTTCCGACACATGAGCTGGAAACTGTAGGTGGACTCTCTGGAAGGGTCCCCTAGCGGACAAAAGTGGTACTGCACCATTTTCTGCCAAAATGAAAAACGGTCATAGCTGAGCCAAATATTTGTCTAAAAATATGGGGGAAAATCCATAAATAGGTCTCACCTCTCTATAGGTCGCAGGGCATGCAAATTAGGCAAAAAGCCGCAACCTATATAAGGTCGGTAGGTAGTAGCCGTTTTGGTAGCTAACGCTAACAAGAAAGAACAATGCTAAAAGATCGTTTTTTAGCTCTAAACATCTCCTGCAGCTAACAGTTTTTACACTCAGTAAGTTTGAAAAAAATCAGTCCTGTAGTTCATGAGTTATTTATCTAAATAGTATCCGTTTAGGTAGCTAACCGCTAACAACATGCTAAAAGATTGATTTTTTTTTTCAGCTCTAAACATCTCATAAATGTGATGTGTGTTGAGCCCTCCTGTTCACTCTGCTCACATATGATTGTGCAGCCACCCATCCAGGCTGTCATATTGTAAAGTTTGCAGATGATACAGTGGTGGTGGGATGAATCACAAACAATGATAAGTCCAGCTACAGGCAGGAGGTGGAACACCTGGAGAGCTGGTGCAAAGACAATAACCTTCACATCAATGTGAAGAAGACAAAGGAGATGATTGTGGACTTCAGAAGGAACAAACACACCCACACCCCACTGAACATAAGTGGATCTGCGGTGGAAGTGGTCTCCAGCTACAAGTACTTGGGTGTACACATGAATGATAACCTCAGCTGGACCAACAACACCACCAGCCTGATCAAGAAAGGTCATCAGAGACTCTACTTCCTCAGACGGCTGAGACGAGCTGGTCTGAGCAGCCCAGTCCTCACCTCCTTCTACAGGTGTGCAGTGGAGAGCATCCTGTGCTCCAGCATCAACGTGTGGCATGGAGGCTGCACAGCTGCAGAAAGAAAAGCTTTGCAGAGAGTGGTGAAGGCTGCACAGAGGTCTGTTGGAGTCAGTCTCCCCACCATCACATACATCTACCTGTATCATGAAGGACCCCACTCACCCAGCACATACACTCTTTGCCCCACTCCTCTCAGGACGGAGGTTGAGGAGCATCAAATGTAGAACCACTAGACTGAGGAACAGCTCCTACCCTGAGGTTGTTAGACTCATGAATAAATAAATAATAAGAATGATCACTGCAAAATATCACAACATGCTGATTCTGAGCTGTTTTCTTGTTGCTGTGTTCATCTGTGACCATCTGCTCATACAGACTCATGTTCGTGCTGCTGTTTGTAATGTTGTTTTTCTATTACATTAGTGCTTAGTGTATTTCTAGTTGATGTATTCCTAGTTGATGTTTTTCTTAGTTATATCCTAGATGTTATTACTGTTTTTCTCTTACAGTTTGTTGTTGGATGTAACTGGGACCCTGTGTACATAATCTCGTTTCATCACATGTACCACATGCGGTGCAAATGACAATAAAGATTCTCTGACTCTGACTGATAAAGCTAGCCAGTTGTAAATGTCCATACAGTGATTACATTCTGTAAGTTTGATAAAAATCAGAGTCAGAGAGTCAGAGTCAGAGAGAATTTATTGTCATTTGCACTGCATGTAGTACATGTGTTGAAAACGAGATTATGTACACAGGGTCCCAGTTACATCCAACAACAAATGCAAGAGAAATACAATAATAACATCTAGGATTAACTAAGAGAGACATCACATCAGCTAGTAATACACTAAGCCCTAATGTAGTAGAAAAACATCATTATAAACAGCAGCACGAACATGAGCAGATGGTCACAGATGAACGCAGCAACAAGAAACAGATCAGTATCAGTATGATGTGACATTTTGCAGTGTTTATTCTTATTATTTATTTATTCATGAGTCTGACAGCCTCAGGGTAGAAGCTGTTTCTCAGTCTAGTGGTTCTACATTTGATGCTCCTCAACCTCCGTCCCGAGGGGAGTGGTGCAAAGAGTGAGTGTGCTGGGTGAGTGAGGTCTTTCATGATGCAGGTGGCTCTTTTTCTGCATCTGGAGGTGTAAATGTCTGTGATGGTGGGGAGACTGACTCCCACAGACTTCTGTGCAGCCTTCACCACTCTCTGCAGAGCTTTTCTCTCTGCAACTGTGCAGCCTCCATGCCACACGTTGATGCTGGAGCACAGGACGCTCTCCACTGCACACCTGTAGAACGAGGTGAGGACTGGGCTTCTCAGACCGGCTCGTCCTGTCAGACCGGCTCGTCCTGTCCTGTGGTTCTTGACTTATCTTGCTAACAAACACAGAAAAATAGTACCCGTTGCTAACAAACACTGAGCTAACAGTAGTTACCTCCAGAGCAGGAGGCTGGGCTGCGACAGAGTCAATCCGACCAGAGGAGGCTCTTGTCGGACACATTAGGTGGGAACGGTCGGTGTACCCTTGCGGACAAAAGTGGCACTGCACCATTTTTTGCCAAAATGAAAAACGGTCATATCTGAGCCAAAAATTGGTCTAAACACATGGGGAAAAAATCCATAAACAGGTCTCACCTCTCTATAGGTCGCAGGGCATGCAAATTAGGCAAAAAACCACAATCTATATTCCGGAAAATACGGAAGTTGGAGTGAGGACAGAGGATGCAGAGGACAGAGTGAGGTGGAAGAGGATGACTCGCTGTGGCGACCGCAGAAAAGGGAAAAGCCGAAAGAAGAAGAAGAAGAATAAGATGCGAGATCATCTGTGTACTTCAGCATGCAAAATGAGCTGAGGTATTGCTATGGAATCCAAAGGCCACTGCCGTATTTCTTTTTGTTTGTTTGTTTGTTTCATGTTATCCATTATTTTCTTTTGTGGTTACCAAAAGTTCAACATAAGTCTGTTCGGGTTGTTGAACAAGAGAGAGAGAAAAGACGTGTTTGTTCAACCTGTCTTCACTGTAAACAAAATACTGCACATAAAGAACCCCAGTTATTGTGTCCTGTGAGATTAACTATAAACCAGGCTACATAGAGAAATGTGGATATCCTAACTGTCGTGTTTTTACACAAAGATTCGAACAACACTTTGTAGAGCAACTCAGAGAACGTCTTTAATCTTCGTAAACCCGGAAACAACCCCCGCACCCTTTCACAATAAAACCGGATACAGTTATACCAAATACATTGTACCACATCCTCCTTTCTTTGAGAAACAAAACATATATGACAGGGTGACTACCTCATATAGGAAAAACGCTTTTTGTTTTTCGATTTACATAACTCCTTTTTGTTTTCAAACAAATAACAGAACACACTCCTTTTTTTTTTCTTCACACCCAATTCACTTTTACAAGTTCAGTCTTTGTGGTTTTATGACAACCCTGCCACATCTTGTCTTGACAGGACTTTGGTCAGCTGTCTTTGAAGTCAGAGTTGTTGAAACTGGTTGGTTCAATGTGACCCGGGCCTCTTCTGTTGTTATGATCGGTGAATCCGGGACCTGAACCTTAGGTGTGATTTCTGGCAATGGCTGCAGGAAGCGCCTATTTCTCCTGATGGCTCCTGAAGGGCTCTCCACAACGTATGAACGAGGTGTGGAGTGGGATGAAATAACAGTCCCTTCACACTTTGTGTCTGTAATCCATACTGGTTGTCCTGGTGAGAGTGGAGGAAGTTCTCTCACACGATGTCTCCTGTTATACACTGCACAGTCTTTCAACCTCCTCTCCTCTTCCCTCTTCTTCAGTGTAGTTTTGTTGGGCAGACTGGGCACGAGCAAAGAAGGAAGCTGGGGAACAGGTGTGCGAAGTCTCCTTCCCATTAGTAGTTGCGCCGGGCTATATCCATTAGCCAGCGGGGTCACTCTGTACGCCAGTAGTGCTAGATATGGGTCTTCTGCCTTTTTAAGCAAGTTTTTCACAGTTTGAACATACCGCTCAGCCTCTCCGTTACTTTGTGCAAACCTTGGGCTGCTTGTTGTGTGTTTGAAGCCATAAGCTGCTGCAAAGGTTTTGAAGGACTGGCTCGAGAACTGAGGTCCATTGTCACTGTAGAAAAGCTCTGGAATCCCATGTCTGGAAAAGATTGACTTTAGGTGTACTATGACGTCTTCAGATCTTGTGGATGACAGTTTTGCTATTTCCACAAACTTTGAGTAGTAGTCCACCAAAAGTACATAGTTGTTGCCGTTGAATGTAAAAAGGTCTGCTCCAATTTTCTGCCACGGTCTTTCTGGGAGTTCGCTTGGCATTAATGGTTCCACTGGGTTGGGACGCTCTTTAATGCATATTGTGCAGTTTTTCACAAGTTCATTTATTTGACCACTCAGGCCAGGCCACCACACTGTCTCTCTTGCTCTCTCTCTGCATCTGGACATACCTTGGTGTCCCTCATGTAGGGCTGAGAGAACGGAACCACGCATGGCAGAAGGAATCACTAGTCTGGTGTCTTTTAGCAACAACTCATTATACACTGTTAAAGTGTCTCTGTGTGGCCAATAAGCTTTTATTGGGCCCTTGAGATGGTTGTACTCTGGCCAGCCACTTTGACAAAATGACATGACTTCTGAGCAAATGCTGTCACTTTTTAGCTGTGCTTTTAGCTGTGTGAGGTACATAGAGCTAGCAGGCATGCTCTTTATAATTTCATCCACATAGATGTTTGTGTCCTCTAGTAGTTCAGCTGTGTTCTTAAAATCAGGGTCCTGATTAACTGGTGCACGTGACAGTGTGTCTGCTGTTAGAAGTGCCTTGCCTGGGGTGTGTGTGATGGTGTAACTGTACCTCATCAGTCTCATTCTGAACCGCTGGATCCTGGGTGGAAGTTCTGTTAGTGCCTGTTGTCCTAGCAGGCTGATGAGTGGCTTGTGATCAGTCTCTAAGGAGAAGTGTCTCCCGATGAGGAAATCTCTAAATCTTTCACATCCCCATGTTAGTCCCAGGGCCTCCTTCTCCACCTGTGCATATCTCTGCTCCGTCTCTGTTAAAGAGCGAGATGCGTAAGCCACAGGTCTCCACTGCCCTCTCTCTTCTTGAAACAGTACTGCTCCCAGGCCATAAGATGAGGCATCTGCAGACAGTTTTAAGTCTTTGTTAGGGTCGTAGAGTGCAAGAACCGATGTTGATGTTAGTTCTCTTTTCAGCTGATCAAATGCGGTTTGTTGTGCACAGCTCCAAACCCACTGATTTTTCTTTGAGAGCAAGTCTCTTAGGGGCTTATCCTTTTCAGCCAGGCCTGGGATGAATTTGCCCAACTGGTTGACCATACCAAGAAAGCTGCGCACTTCACTGACATTTGTTGGCTCTTTCATTGCTAAAACTGCTTTTATTTTGTCTGGGTCCGGCTGGACTCCTGCTGCAGACAAAATGTGTCCGAGGAACTTTACTTCCTTTTTGCTTAGGTCACATTTATCTAGGTTTAATGTGACACCAGCTTCTTGCAGTTTATTGAGCACGGTGTGTAGACGAGCATCATGTTCCTGCTGGTCCTGTCCCCAAATGAGGATGTCATCCATGTGACAGACCACTCCAGGTAGTCCATTAAGGATCAGTGACATTTTTCGCTGGAAATGCTCAGGTGCAGAGGCTATTCCAAAAGGAAGACGGTTGAAGTGGAAGCGGCCAAAAGGGGTGATGAATGTTGTGTAGTGCGCTGACTCAGGAGACAATGGAACCTGCCAGAAGCCTCTGTTTGCGTCCAGCTTACTAAACACTTTAGCTCCTGCCAGTGATCCCAGTGTCTGTTCAACTGAAGGAAGGATGAACTTCTCTCTGCAAACAGCTTCATTTAGGTGAGTGAGGTCTACACAAATGCGAACAGAGTCATTTGATTTTGGTACTGGGACTATACCTGCACACCATTCTGTTGGTTCCTCAACTCTGCTGATTACGCCCATGGATTCCATGTTATTCAGCTCCCGCTTAACCTTGTCCATTAGAGGGATGGGGATCCTTCTTGGTGTGGCCAGGGAGAAAGGTACTGCATTGGGTTTCAACTTAATAGTGTATGGTTGTTGCATTAAACCCAAACCCTGGCACAGTTTTGGGTAACTGTCTTTTAACCCATTAATGTCTATGCTGTCTGCTCTACACACAAGATTTAACTTGACACTTGCGGGCCTGCTTAACAGTGCCATCTGCAGATCTTTGATAACATACACATTTTCTTCTATCTGCCGTTCACCTTTACATAATGTCTCTTTGTACATACCCAACACATCTAGCGGAGTACCACCTGGTCCTAACAAAGGTCTATCTGGCATGCTCAACTCTGTCACATTTTGGTTTATACAGTAAAACAACTGGGCTGGAATAACCGATACATCTGCTCCAGTGTCAATCTTAAACCTAACATTGTGGTTTCTGATAGTAAGGTCTGCATACCAGGGATCTGACCCTGCATCCACAGAACCAAGGAACACAGGTATGTCATTACTTTTCTCTGTTTCAACAACATGCACAGATTTAACAGATTTACACACCTTACTGTAGTGTCCTCTTTTACCACATGAGTGACAGGTTACATCCTTTGCTGGGCATTGAAATTTTCCATGTGCGGGTGTCTTTCCACACCTGTAGCACGATCTTTCATTTGGTGATTTGTCCTTATTAAAATATTTTGGTTGGCTGTGGGGCTTTGTTGTTGGACGCTTTTGTTTCCTATTTTTGGCAAACACAGCATCTATTTCCAACTTGTTGTCCCCTCTGATGTCCGTCTGTTGTCTTTTGATGGTTTCTGACTGCCGGGCCTGGTTAACAGCTTTCTCCAGAGTCAAATCTTTGTCCAGTTGAAGTCTCTCAGCTAAGCTGGTGTCCCTCAGTCCCACGACGAGGCGATCTCTTATTAACTCATCATGCAGTGCTCCATAACTGCAGTTTTCAGCCAAAGCATACAACGCAGTGACAAACGAGTCAACGGTTTCATTTACTTGTTGTATTCTCTGATTGAACCGAGCCCTCTCATAAATTGTGTTTTTCCTAGGCACAAAATATGTATCTAGGGTGTCTCTTACTGCCAGGTATTGCTGTCTTTGCATGTCCGATAAAGCCTGTCCCCGTAGGATATCATCTGCTTCATCCCCCATGCAGTATATGAGCGTATTTACCTGGTTAGCTTCTGAGCTTTGATGTAGGTTGCTAGCAAGACGGAACCTTTCAAACCTCCTTATCCACTTCTCCCATTGCTGTGGTTTGGAGAAATCAAATGGCTCGGGGGGCTGGATGGTAAACGTGGCGTTTGGGGGTAAATTGCCATTAGCATTGTAGCTGTTGACAGCCTGTTGCTGGTGCAGTTGAATGCGAGGCTGCGTAGCTGCTGCGTTAGCTCCCGCGCTAGCTCCCGCTTCTTCTTCAGACATTCTTCTGTGTCTTTAGCGCTTTTTTTCGCTCACCAAACTGTCTACCGTTGTCCCCCGACGTTTAGCTCTTACTGTCGATCCACTTCTGACACCATGTCGTGTTTTTACACAAAGATTCGAACGACACTTTGTAGAGCAACTCAGAGAACGTCTTTAATCTTCGTAAACCCGGAAACAACCCCCGCACCCTTTCACAATAAAACCGGATACAGTTATACCAAATACATTGTACCACACTAACTGGGCCTTCCTGAAAGCAGAGAAGAAACCCAAACAGGACTCCAGCCAGCCATCAGGTGAAAAGAAGGAACCCAGACCCAGACCAGTGGTCATTCCGTATGTTGCGGGAGTTTCAGAGACATTGAGACGTTTATTTTCTAAACACAACGTCCCAGTGGCTTTTAAACCCCAAAATACATTACGACAAAGACTGGTTCATCCCAAAGATCCAGTCCCCCGGCACAAACAGAGTAATATTGTGTATGCTGTTCAGTGTCAGGAGGGCTGTGATCAGTCTTACATCGGGGAAACTAAACAGCCACTGGCCAAAAGGATGGCCCAGCACAGAAGATCAACATCATCAGGTCAGGACTCTGTGGTCTACACTCATCTCCAGGTCAGAGGTCACTCTTTCAGGGATGAAGATGTTCACATCCTTGATAGAGAGGAACGATGGTTCGAGAGAGGAGCAAAGGAGGCCACTAGTGGTAACGGCTCCTGGGCCTGGTTTTAATAGCTTCTGGGTCTGGTTGTAGCAGCTCCTCCTATTGAGATGTTTTTAAAACCCTTCTCACACTCTTGCAAAATTCTAAACAATGTTTCTAAACTCCAAACCCTACAAAAGAGCAGAGAATTTCGCAATTTCCCTCTCTGTGCCTTCACTGCTCTCAGCCACATTTTTAAATATGTGCAGTGGATGCCATGCATAGATTGTAAAACAATTTGTTTCGATCACCGGAAAAGGGTAGAGTGCCCTCTCCGGGTCGGGGAGGAGGTCCTGCCCCAAGTGGAGGAGTTTAAGTATCTCGGGATCTTGTTCACGAATGAGGGAAAACTGGAGCGTGAGATCGATAGGCGGATAGGTGCAGCGTCCGCAGTGAAGCGGGCGCTGTACCGGTCTGTCGTGGTGAAGAGAGAGCTGAGTCAAAAGGCAAAGCTCTCAATTTACCGATCGATCTACGTTCCCACCCTCATCTATGGTCATGAGCTTTGGGTTATGACCGAAAGAACAAGATCTCGGATACAAGCGGCTGAAATGAGTTTTCTCCGCAGGGTGTCTGGACTCTCCCTTAGAGATAGGGTGAGAAGCTCAGTCATCCGGGAGGGACTCGGAGTAGAGCCGCTGCTTCTCCACATCGAGAGGAGCCAGTTGAGGTGGCTCGGGCATCTGGTTAGGATGCCTCCTGGACGCCTCCCTGGTGAGGTGTTCCGGGCATGTCCCACCGGGAGGAGACCCAGAGGAAGACCCAGGACACGCTGGAGGGACTATGTTTCTCGGCTGGCCTGGGAACGCCTTGGGATTCCCCCGGAGGAGCTGCTCCAAGTGGCTGGGGAGAGGGAAGTCTGGGACTCCCTACTTTGGCTGCTACCCCCGCGACCTGACCCCGGATAAGTGGAAGAAGATGGATGGATGGATGGATGGAAATTTCAAACATGAGATATTTCTATAAACAAAGTATTGCCTATGTATGCTTTCTTTTTAAAGAAAATCTAAATGTTTAAAGGTGCAGTCTGCAGTTTCTGTAGTGCAGTCTGTAACTTTTCTAAAAAATATATTTTTAACATATTTCTTCACTCTGTCACTATCTCCTGACAGACTGATGTTAGACAAAGTAATCTCTGAAAAAAACTATAGTCCCCTTGCTTCTCCAGGTGGTAAATAAGCATTTCTAAAAAGCCACAGTGATCTGCCGTTAACCAGCCAATAAAAACAGAGCTTCTCACTTCTCACGCTCCTAACCCACGCCCCCGCCTGTCCCCCCGCGCACGTTCTCGTTCAAAGAATTGCAAAGCGATGCAAAACTGTTTTGTATGTGACACAAATGTATTAAATTCCTCTTCTTCATCCCTGATCTGGACTTTTCTTTTGTTTTTTTTTTGCCAAAAGTCAAGTGATTGCTTCCTCCTCCACTGACTCCATGACTGAAATGAGGAAATGGATGAATTTGTCACGAGCGAATTAAACTCGGGTTCAACGTGGCTACGCGAGGCTCTTCAGATTTCCTGGTGTTCTGGTGTGCTGGACCAGCGTTCCATTATTTTATTTTATTTTTTAGAACGTTTTATTAACATATAATCACAGAACTTCGCAGCGGCTAACACAGGACATGCAGTGGAGGCGGAGCATTCAGAGGCTGCAGCGAGAGCAAGGGGGAGCAGAGCCATATATGGCTCTGAGTGGGGAGGGACCAGATTGCTTTCCCTGTTGAAATTTTTTCTAAGTCCTGCGTTCTACAAAAACTGCAGAGTGCACCTTTAATGATAATAAAAATAGCATTAATATACAAAGTATTTCAGGATGGAAGTCACTGCATGCTGGTTAAGTGTTCTTGTGTTAAACACTCACATTGGTTTGGAGGCTTCAGCCTGGTCCGTCTGCAGTTTATGGCCTCCCTCAACCTCCATGGTACAGTAAACAATTCTATTGGGAGCCAAAGACTTCAGACCATGAACCTCCATTATTACCACCTGAAACACAAGCAAATTTGTACAAAAAAAACCACCAACTGTCATGTTAACAATGTGACATATTAACATCTTAACAACTTAACATCTGAACATCTTAGCAACTTAGAAAATAAATATAACACAAAGTTCAGAAGATGGCAGCATAGTGTTAGCAGCATTTTACTGGACTCCCGTCAGACCCGTCTGGAAAAAACTGCCTTTTATATTTATATCCCTACTCCCTCTGCTGTGGAATCTTTTTCTGAAATTTGTGTCTTTGCAAGATTGTTGCGACAGGGCTGTAATATGGCCGCTGAATCGAAAAACTCTGACAGCGATGCCCCTGCCCGCACGGCTCAGAGACACTGTTTCAGCCCCCGTCCACAGTGAACCTGCTGCAACAGATGGGATGACTTCAACTTCTTGATGCCAAGATGGCTGCACTCTCAGGAGCCGCAGCTTCACATGCTCCTGATACAATCCCAGTTTTTAGGAGTTTTGAAACTGACTCTTGGCCTGACTCCGCACACTTTATGTGTGAATTGTAGCCGAACCAAACTGTTGAGAATAAGAGCGGATTTACCATGAAATACAGTAGTGATCAGCAACAATCTCAAATCTATGCTTGGCAGAACACAGATCCTAAAGTTATCTACCTGGAAGCTTCAGCAGAGACAATCTAACGGAAAGAGGAGGTGCGCTGCTCCCAGCTTAAGAAGTGAGGTTGCCTGGAAGGGGTTGCTGGTAAGGCTAAAAGCTAACAGTAAGGCTGGCAAACTCCCTATACCCTCTCTCTTTCTGTCAAATGTCCGCTCTTTGGACAACAAGATGGATTTGCTTTGCCTGAGGGTGGGTGCCTCAGAGGAGAGGAGGAAAAGTGTGGTGCTTTGTCTCACTTCATCATGGCTTAACAAAAGTTGGTGCACAAACTGTATACTGTACTATACTGTATACAGTGAAATGTCAACCACATCATCTACCCCGCAAGTTCACAGTGGTGTTCATAACTACTGTTTACTTAGCCCCAGGATAATAATATTGATACAAAAGAAAGTTAAATCTTGGATGCAGAATAGTGACTCCATACTGAAAGACTAAAGCTAGGTTTAAACTAGTGTCTCACGTCTTTTACCCCCCCGTTGAGTGAACCCAGCGATGATGCAATTGAATGTGTGTCACCGACCACATTGAGTGTTTATACTTGGCAAGACGTGAGGGATAAATTATAATAAATCCCTCCCTCTTCCCTCCCACTCCCACTCCCATTCATTTCAAATTGTAAAAACACAAGAAAATTATTTACAAAACCACATTATAAAACAAAACAATACATGAAATGAAAGGAGGCAGAAGAAGAAAAAAATCTAATTATTTCTGCCCCTTCTTCAAACAAAATTAACAATCAATTCAAATAGCAATCACATATATATAAAAAAAATATAAGATATTAAATGATTTCTCACACAAAACCATAAATTCTGAGCTTTGAACAATAATAAAAGAATATTATAGTCAACCAAATCATAAAAAAAAAAACTTTAGCAATTTCAATTTGTAAAACAAAACATTTGATGGATGGCAGTAATGTTTTCTTGTAATAATTATTATGGCTCTCTTCTGTAAAATAAAAATAGGCTTTAGTTACAGTTTTGCACGCTGTACCCGTATAACCGTATTAAAAAAACAAACAAAAAAAAACTCAACCATGTGAGATTCGAACTCACGTCCTTTGGCGCAACGTGTTTACCACTAGACCACCACGGCTTGTTGTTTAACAGTGGAGTTTGCTTTCTTTTAAAGGGTGCATGCAGGCGCGCGCATGCTTTTGTGTGCGCGCGCGTAAATATATATATATATACTGTATATATATTGTGTGTGTGTGTGTGTGTTGGGTGCAATGCGCAAAGTGTGCTGAGGCGCACGGTTTGCGTGCGCGCGCACACACAGACAAGTTTCTCTTCAAAACTATCCATGTGTCTGTCAAAGCAAAAACAAAAAACGCCCACAAACTTTGAACCAATCACACGCTGCGAGCCGCATCGTCGGCGTCTCGGAGTTCTGCTTGGGGGCTATGTACACGACGCGCTGTCACCGGGGGATCACAGCGGGAGTGCGGCCAAAAGTTGCGCAATGTTTGCTCACTCAACGGGGGGTAAAAGACGTGCGACAGGCCGTCTTGCCGAGTATAACAAGGCCTTTAGTGGGATGCGGGGCGATCGGCGGCTGCTGCTCCAGGCCCGAGACGTCCACAGAGTTAACCGAGCATTTCCAGCTCATGTACCGTATTTTCCAGTGTATAGGTTGCACCTTTTTTATGTTTTTTTCAAGGCCTGCAACCTATACACCAGTGCGACCTATTTATGGAATTTTTTCCATATTTTTAGACCAATTTTTGCCTCAGTTATGACCCTTTTTCACTTTGGCAGAAAATTGTGCAGTCCCACTTCCGGCCGCTAGGGGCGCAGTGTAGTACCAGTTTCGACCGCTAGGGGACACTTCCAGAGGAGTACATCGACCGTTTTCAGCTCATGTGTCCGAAAAAAAGCTCCTCTGCTCGGACTGACTGTCGGCCTCCTGGTCTGGATGTAACTTCCTTTAGCTCTGTTTCTTAGCTTTTTGTTTGTAAGATAAGTCAAGAACCACTCAGCGGATTTTTCTGAAACTTACAGAATGTAATCACAGTGTGGACGATTACAAGTGAGTACCTTTATTAGATGTTTGAGATTAAAAAAAAGATATTTTTGTAGCATTTAGCTTCTGTTAGCTTCTAGTGTTAGCTTCTGTTTATGTTATAAATAGCTTCGAAACCACTCTGTGTATATTTTTTCTGCTTACAGAGTGTAATTATAAGGCTTTAATGTACGTAACTATGGTCTGGAGAAAACATTTAACATAAAATTAGATTTTTTATTTGTGTCAGAGGCGGACTCGTCTCGTGTTAGCCTTCGTTTTATTTCTGTTTACTTCTGTTTACGTTATAAATAGCTTCGAAACCACTCGGTGTATATTTTTACTGCTTACAAATTGTAATTATAGGAGCTTTAATGTACGTAACTATGGTCTGGACTCGTCTCGTGTTTAGCTTCTGTTAGCTTCTGGCAGACATTAGCAGCAGAGCTAAACACTCGGTCCATATTGCCGGGTTGACTCAGCGGTCACGCAGCACGTCAGCGGTGGATGACGCATTACGTCGGCGGTGACGTAGGTGCGACCTATACACCGGTGCAACATATTTATGGATTTTTCCAAATTTTGGGCAATAATTAAACAGTGCGACCTATACAATGGTGCGACCTTGACAACGGAAAATATGGTATCCGAGCGCAGCAACCTCTGACACACAGTCCGTCCAAAGCCGGTTGTCGAAGCCGGAGCTAACCGAAGCTAACCGAAAACTGCCGGCAACTGCCGAAAACTGCGTATGTAATACGGGAGATGCATGCCCGGATTGTGACTCAGAGGATGTGACTCTAAAGCCAACTGGTAGACTGTAAATGATCTAGGGCTTCCCTATTACTAATACCCAGGTACGCCTGGCTTCAAATGACAAAAACAGAAGTGTGGTATACAATATATATTTTATTAATTCCTCTCAATATTAAAACAGGCTTTATTAGATTTATTGAAATTTAAAAGTCACACTGAAGGTTTAAAACAAGGCACAGAGTTGGGAGCACAATATAGCAACCGTAGCAATCTTAATCAGTCACAATCCCATTAACAAGCACATTCAATTAGTTGCAGTGGCAATCTTCCACCCACTGGCACTTGTCCTTAGCTTGTGCTTCAGGGCTTTGCACAACTCCATGAACACTGCAGCAGCACTCACTACAGCCACATGCGGCAAGAGACCAACAGCCAACACCCTGGAGAAGAATGTTTGACATCCACACCCAGTGCTTGTTAACACTAATGAGCCAAACCACACAGAAGGTGGAGGAACAGGACAAGTTGTGTTCAGGGGCCCAAACCAGAGTGGGAATTTACAGCCACTCTTCCAAGCCACTCTTCCAATGAACTAAAACCACCCGGTTACATCCTACCCCCCCTTTATGGATCGGTGGCTCACCGATAAATCAAAACCGCAACCAGGGTCAAAAAGTGGCGGTAACCAGGCTGCTGGCACCCGGGTCCACAGAAACAGTAGCCCTACAGTCGTCACTCCTAACCGGTCGTGGGAGGTGATGGGGGTTGGAGTGTTTGCCAGCGGTTTTACGGCTGGACTTCCTGGGGCCGATGATACTGCTTTGGGGAGCTTGTACAGCCGGTGGCGCCTCATATGGCATATGAACTGGAGGCCTTTCCGGTGGTTCTGGCTTCACAGACGGGTTACTAACAGCCTCTCGGACCACCAGCCAAGATCCAGACTCCACATCATCCTCGTCACTAGTCTCATCAGGCAGACACTGCAACCAAGCATCAGGGCAGGCATCTGTAGGTGGTAGAGCAGGTTTTATAGCAGTACGATGCACTTGTCTCACAAGATGAAGCTTATCAACTGGAGCAATTGAATATACCACACCACCTGTACTGGGCCCTTTCACGACTTGGTACACTGTGGACCCCCATGCATCTTGAATTTTTCTGCGACCTGGGCCCACATCACGCAAATACACTCTTTGTCCCACTTCAAGTGGCTTGCACTGAACCTTTTCATCATGCCTCACTTTCCTCCTCTGGGCTGCCAGCTCCACTCTGCCCCTGGCAGCATCCATGGCCACATTCAGACGCCTCCTGTGCTCTGCCACCCAGTCACACACACTGGGTGCCGTAGGCTCCGGAAGATGGCCAAGAAGGAAATCCACTGGCAAGTGAGGTTCTTGTCCAAACATGAGGAAGTGGGGTGATTCACCAGTCGACTGATGGGCAGTGGTGTTATAGTGGAAGACAAGCTGTGGGAGGTGTTCTGGCCAATTTCGTTTTTCTTCTGGAGGAAGGGAACGAAGCAGGTTAAACATAGTTCGATTAAAGCGTTCACACTGTCCATTTCCTTGTGGGTGGTAAGGTGTGGTACGACTTTTCTGAACTCCATACAGCTCACATAACTGTTGCACCAAGAGACTCTCAAAGTTCCTCCCCTGGTCTGAGTGGATGCGAGCCGGTACTCCAAAACGGTAAAACCACTCACGAACCAGGATCTTCGCTACCGTAGCTGCTTTTTGATCACGAGTGGGGATGGCTTGGGTGAACTTTGAAAACACATCTGTCATCACCATCACGAGCTCCCTTCCATCACGGGCGGTTTCCAACAGTGTAAAATCAATGGCCAGCAGCTGATTTGGTCTTGAAGCAAGGAGGTGACCCATAGGAGCACGAGCTCTTGGTTGGGTGTTTTTAGCAAGGGTACACCTCTCACACTGCTGGCACCAGTCCTTTACATCTTTGTCCATCCCTGGCCAGAAACACCTCTGCTTCACGACATCAGTTGTCCTCTCTATCCCTTGGTGGCCATGATGTTGATGAAGCTCCTGTAACACCTCTGATCTTAAGCTCTCTGGGAGAAGTAACTGGAGAACCTCTTCTCCACCATCTGGTCTCCAGCTGCGCCGATACAGGAGGTCCTCCTTCTGGACAATTCGACCCCACTGTTTTACAAGTCCCCGGGCCTCTGGACCCAGACGCTCCTTCTCAGCACAGCTTGGCGCTCTCTGCTGCTGCCAAAACTCCAGAAATGCTGAGATGGCAGGGTCAGCCCTTTGGAGTACCCCCAGATCTTCCCCGCTGCGGATGGCAGAGCTGTTATGACCAACTGGACAGGGTCTTCCTGCATCCCCACAAACCGCTCACCAATTGCCTCTGGAATGACTGTTCCTGGGAGGAGGTACTCCAATTGCGTTCTGTCCCCACTAGTCTGTTGCCTTGAGAGGGCATCCGCATTCTTGTTCACACGGCCTGGGCGATATCGGACTGTATACTCAAATGCTGAGAGTTCAGCGATCCACCGATGCTCCGTGGCGCCCAGTTTGGCTGTGTCCAAATAACTCAAGGGGTTATTGTCTGTCCATACTATACATCGGTGGCCCCACAGGTACTCTTTGAACTTCTCAGTCATGGCCCACTTCATGGCTAACATTTCGAGCTTCATGGAGCTATAATGTTTCTCAGCAGCATGTAAGCTGCGGCTGGCATATGCAACTGGTTTCACTTTGCCACCTTGCTCTTGAGACAATACGGCTCCTAGCCCACTGTGGCTGGCGTCGACCTCTAAAATGAAAGGCAGAGAGAAATCAGCAAAAGCAAGTGTGGGGGCACTTACAAGCTTGGCCTTGAGCTCCTGGAAGCTCCTTTCACAGTCCTCCGACCAAACGTCTTCCAACAGTTGCCTTCGTCCTCTGCACACCTTCGACCCAGCAAGTTCTGCAACAAGACGATGAAGGGGGCCAGCTAGTTTAGAAAAATCTTCTACGAACCTCCTGTAATAATTGGCAAACCCCAGGAACGACCGCAACTCTGAGATGTTGGTGGGGTGAGGCCAGTTTAACACTGCCGCAACCTTTCCTGGGTCCGTGGCCACGCCCTCCTCAGAGATGAGATGTCCCAGATATTTCACCTGCTTTTTGAAGAAGTCACACTTTTCTAACTTGACTTTCAATCCCTCTTGTTTTAGGCGACTTAGAACCCTTTCCAGCCGTGTCAAGTGATCATCAACACTGGAAGAGAACACAACAATATCATCCAGATATAACAAAAGTGACTGACCATGCTGGGCCCCAAATATCCTCTCCATCAAACGCTGGAAAGTCCCTGGTGCATTGCATAGTCCAAATGGCATACGGTTGAACTCGAACAGGCCAAACGGGGTGCAGAAAGCTGTTTTTGGCTTATCGATCTCTGCAACTGGAACCTGGTTATATCCAGAAGCAAGGTCCATTGTCGTAAACCAGCGGGCGCCCGAGAGGGAGTCTAGTGTCTCTTCTATTCGAGGCAGTGGAAAAGCATCCTTCCTGGTCTTTTTATTAAGTTGTCTGTAGTCTACACAAAGGCGAAGACTACCGTCCTTCTTTCTGACTAGGACAATTGGGGACGCATAAGGGCTACTGCTCTCTCGAATTACCCGGGTTGCCAGCAGCTGGTTAATGTGAGACTTAACTGCCTCATATTCAGATGGAGGGATGCGCCGATACCGCTGTCGTATGGGAACATCATCTGACAAAGGGATGCTATGCTCAATTAAATTGGTAAAACCAAGGTCACCATCAAAAGCAGAAAACACAGATTCATACTTTAGCAATAAGGCTCTCACTTTGTGCTGCTCTATTCCATCTAGCATAGAGAGATCAAGGGAGGTTATCTTCTCTCTAACTGAGCCAGTCTCGGCAGTATGGGACCTGACTGCAGCAATAATTTGCTCCTGTACACAAGGGACTTCCTGCAACTCTGATGGTAGGCTCACCACATCTATAGGAGACAACACTCCAAGAGAACAGCGGGGTTTCAGTGTAACCGTACACACCCCTACATTCACCACAGGAACATAAACAGTACCCCGAACAACATGCAAGAGAGAAGGAGACACTAACAAACCCTCAGGTAAGCCAAACTTTGCATTTAAGGGTTCAATCAAAACAGCCCCTGCCAAGGCCAACATAGCAGAACAAGTAGCAGGTACAAGTTTAGTAGTGCCAGCAGGAACTACCACAGGTCTTTTACCACGCAGCTTTGCGACACTAGTCTGAATAGGGCCTTTCTGCAAGTTGGTCTGCTGATATAACTGGAAGGCAGGAAGCCAGGAACTGAAAGCCCCCAAAACTGTAGGGCGTTCAAACAACTCTGGGCCATACTGGTCAAACAACTGAAAATAGTAGGCCTTTATGACATTCATCCCAATTATGCCCGGTATATGAGGTAAACCAACCCGACCTGGAGGGTCTCTAACAACCAAGATCCCTCTTCTAGGAATTACCACACCACACACCTCTATGTCGGGCTCAAGATAACCCAAGTACGGAATGCTTAAACCGTTGGCAGCTCTCAGCTCTAACCAATGACAGGACTTTAACTTGTCTGGAAAATATTTCCTGAAAAAGCTCTCTGAAATGGTAGAAACCATAGAACCTGTGTCAAGGACACATTGGACCGGAACTCCAGATAATTTCACAGTGACTTGGGGACAAGGCGCCATTAAACACTCCTTCACCTCATCTACATGGGGACCCACTGAGCCTGAACCACCCCCTCCTAATGTCTGGCTCCTTACACTAGGGGGAGTTAGTTTTCCGACAACTGAGGGCTAGTGGTGGCTTGGACCCGAGGGGACCTGAACTGGGAACGGGCGTTACAGTACCGAGCAATGTGACCTGGTTGTTGACACCTGTGACAAATCACACTACTAAGACCAGAAGAACTGGCCACAGGGTGCTGCTGCATAGCTGCAAGGGATTGAGTGATCTGATCCAACTGGTCCTGTTGCTTTTGTACCAATTTTGTCAGAGTGGCAATTTGTGAGGAAGTAGAATTAGAGGGGGGCTCAATTTGGAGAGTGGGTGCACTAGCCCGTTGTACAGCACAAGAGGACGACACAACACTATTGTTGTCCACCCCACCCTCACGCTCCCATGTAATGGCCTCAGCCCTAACTTCCAGCAATGTACACCTTGGATTGTCACGAACGTAACGCTTTAATTCCCTACGCAGATCAGAATTGCTAACATTTTGAATAAATTGATCACGAAGTAAAATGTCTGCATTAGTCATGGCATGAGGAGAATTAGCTTTAACCCTGTTCATTAAACAAAACAAGGAATGGGAAAATTCCTGCAAAGTTTCACCATCTAACTGTCTCCGTGAAAAGAAGTCCTCTTGTAGTGAGACATACGACTGTTGACAACCATACAGTTCTCTCAAAATGGTGAAAACAGTTTCTGGATTCTCACGTTCAGCTAATGGTCTATATTTAATCTCATCCCGAGCTACACCTTCGAGATGGTCAAAAATGAAAGCAGCCTGATCTGTGGGTTCAACATGCCGAACTTGCATGCTGGTACAAACTTCTTCTACCCACTCCTCAACCCCAATACCATGAGTCCCCCTGAAGGTTGGACACTTTCGCTCCCTTGGCAGGTAGATGATGCGGTCAGTTGTCCCCATGCTCCCCAGAGCTGTACGTGTACTGGGACCAGCTGGTGCATCATGTTGAGTTGAATTTGCCAGTGCAACGTCCCGTTCCTGTTGCAGACGACTCCTATCGGCCTCCAACTGCTGGACTCGAGCCCGGAGTTCTTCAAGTTCCTCTGCCATAGGAACGGGGAGGTGGGTCCTTCTTCACTGTCGGGGGGTATCCAGCTAGGTCCCACGATGTGCCTACTGTTAGCCTATTATGCTCCCAACTCCTAAATGCTCTTTAGAATAGAGATAATTAAATAAAATATATATACTGTATATACACACACACAAACTGCCTTATCAGCCAGGCCCTACCAACAACGCCAGTAAATGTAACACGGGCTATGAAGGCCCGGATTGTGACTCAGAGGATGTGACTCTAAAGCAGACCTGCTCATTACGTCGGAGGCATTACTGGTCGATCGCAGCGTGACATTAATATTATTATTATTTTTTTCCCGCAGCGTGACATTAAAAAAATTGTCAGCCAATCAAACATCCCGTTACTTGATTGACATACAGGGCAACCAATCAGATGACAACTGAATCTTGAGTTGTATCCTCCCATCACTTGATTGACATACACGGCAGCCAATCAGATGAGAGCTTTAGGTCATGCTCATGCAGCTTCTGAAAACAACGGCGCGAAGGTGGAACGCGGCGAAACATATCAAGCTAAAACAATCAGATTTCGGACTGTTCATGGAAAATACGACATGGACTTCCCACCCAAAAGCCAGGTGAGAAAGAGAAAGGTGGAGGAACTAAAATCCCTGTTCGGACAGCAGCAACTTCAAAGCGAAACGCCCCCACCATCTTCCGGGTGAGTGACGCTGTGATGTTTCTCTGCACGCTAAAACATACTGGTTGGGAGTTGATGTGGCTTTATTATTAAAATCATACGAGACACTGTTCATACAGCATAACCTCCTTGACTACTCTCCGTTCTCTGCACGTTTCCCTGTCCCGCAGCGCGAGCGTTTGCAAAACACACTTTCGCGCTGCGTTCAGGGACAGTCTGTAAAATACACCGCTGTAAATCTCCGTACCAAAAGAGCCATTTTTATGCCTTCCTTCACTAAATTAAACGTGTCCGGAGCCATAACAACCTGCTACAACTGTGGTTATCAACTGGCGGCCTGTGGACCACTTTAGATTTGCTGGAGTTTTTTTTAGAGATGACATTATAAAGTTAAAAAAAATCTAATGATTTTTTAACATTTATTAATTAAAGTAAAATACCAGATTCTTATAAAGAAGGGGGTGGGGATCAGTTTCTACCATCTTTTTTTAAAATAAATTTTAAAAAATCTATATTGCTGTCACCATCACCCCATTTGGTCCCTACGGGCGACCAAGTGCCCACGGGCACCACGTTGGTGACCCCTGATTTATTACATGTGTTGTGCAATATTGGCTTATTCAGTTATGCAAGGTACATCAACATAGGTACATTGTACATAAAAAGAATCCTTAATACATTTGAAGATAATTACTGTATATGTTTTGCATTTTTGTATTGGGTAGATCTTTTTGACTTGTTTTTTTTATAAGTAGCTCGCATGCTGAAAAAGTGTGAGCACCCCTGCTCTAAAGCCAACTGGTAGACTGTAAATAGTCTAGGGCTTCCCTATTACAAATACGCAGGTACGCCTGGCTTCAAATGACAAAAACAGAAGTGTTGTATACAATATATATTTTATTAATTCCTTTCTATATTAAAACAGCCTTTATTAGATGCATTTATGCTATGGTGGTTCTACCATGCCAGTTGTAAAGGGCTAGCACAACTCCAAATCACTTAACACCAAAGGATGTTACATGCCAGTAACATGAGAGCATATACAGTTTAAAACAAGGCACAGAGTTGGGAGCACAATATAGCAACCGTAGCAATCTGCTGTACAGGAATGACAGTTAGTAAGGTGCTTGCACATGATAAACAATATTAGAAAATACAAGCATGTACCTTAATCAGTCACAATCCCAATAACAAGCACATTCAATTAGTTGCAGTGGCAATCTGCCACCCACTGGCACATGTCCTAAAGAAACAAACAAATACAAATAAATACTTTAACAGAACTCCACAACAATATGTGGAACAGCATTGACAGCACCCAACCAGCCATAAGTGACTAATGAAAAAAAACATTTACCTTAGCTTGTGCTTCAGGGCTTTGCACAACTCCATGAACACTGCAGCAGCACCTACTACAGCCACATGCAGCAAGAGACTAAACAGCCAACACCCTGGAGAAGAATGTTTGGCTTACACACCTGGTGCTTAGTAACACTAATGAGCTAAACCACACTGAAGGTGGAGGAACAGGACACGGTGTGTTCAGGGAGCCAAACTAGAGTGGGAATTTACAGCCACTCTTCCAATGAACTAAAACCACCCAGTTACATATGGATACTTACAAAGGAGTCCTCCCTAGCCTTGAATCCTTGAATGCCATTTCCTGCATTTTGGTGTATTTTAACTGGTTGTTAAACATCTGTAAACATTTGATTAAAACAGGTATGGGGTGCCCTTTGTAAAGTTACACAGTCAAAACTTAGTTGTTGTTTTTTTGCCTTTTTTTTTCCATTTATAGATGGCCTCCCTTCTCACCTTATAGCCATCCTCTCATGCCAATATGTATTTTTTTTATAGAGAGAAAGAAAAGAGAAAGTAAGACAGCAAAACAACAATTATCCACAAAAAGAGCACACGACAAACACACCTAACCTCCGTCCGCAATCCTGCAAAGCACATGACAACACAGCAACGAAACATACATGCATAAAGACTAATAATATTCATGACCTTGCAGTAGATTTCTATAAATACACATACCCATACCTACAAATATATATACAGTATACATACATATACATTTATATTCATTCATATACCCATCTACATATCTGCATATATCTACATATACATCCCTGCATCCATTTGTGTGTGGTTGTGAGCATGCATAAGTGAATAAGGTTCCTCCAATAGAACATTTAGTAGCGACTGTGAAGCATCAGAGATCCGTCCCCCCAAAGCCCGAGGCAGACGAAGGGGCGATCAAAGCCCAAGACTCCAGGAAGGACCCCGAGCCCAGAGTCCCCAGGGCCACCCGAACAGGACGAGCCACTCGCCCACTCCCCAGATCCGACCAAGGGGAAGAACCGGACGAATCCCACCAGCGACCACACACAATGACCCCCCGGGGTCAAACGCGACAAATTCATAGGCCCCCGCCAGAGCCCGCTGCACTGACGTAGCCCCAGGGCCGGTCACCGAGGCCCGGGCACCGGGGAACCCGAAAGGACCAGAGGACACGAGCCCCACCAGGCCGAGCCGACAAACGCCCAAGCGCCCAACCCCAGATATTGAGGGCCCCAAGCACGCCCGCAGGCAAAGGAACACCCACCAGGGGGCCACGTGGCAGGAGCGCAACACTAGTAGCCTCAGAAGTATCAGAGAGGGGGCAGTCCAAGTCCCAGCTTGACACTTAAACATTCATACACAGATACACTCACTTAAACCCACCCTCATCCTCACCCTCACTCACAGAAAGACATACAATAACGACACGTTCCATTCATAATCCCGATGCACACTCTATGCCCCCTAGGTCCAAGACATGTACCTGCTCCCTACGTGGGGCAGCCCACATCCAAACCCAGGAGGTAGGCCCATTCATTCTGGGGTGGAGAGTAGCAGACATCCAAGATTCGGCCCAACCCGCGCCCTGCCGACAGGACAGGACACCCGAGTCCAAGCAGCCCCAGAGGGAGCGCACTGCCAGCCCCGCCCACGGCGAACCCCCAGGCCCCGAACCCCCCCACATCCCAGGACAACCCCCGACGGCCCACCCCCAGAATGTCCGCCAGGCAACCAGGGGGGTAAGAGAAAAATAAATAAATAATATATAAATA
>JBBPBX010030837.1:0-11826 GCA_038048925.1 Garcialebias charrua
AGATCTGGGAGAGAGTTGTGGAAGCAAGACTTAGACAAGATGACTATCTGTGAGCAGCAGTATGGTTTCATGCCAAGAAAGAGCACCACAGATGCCATCTTTGCTTTGAGGATGTTGATAGAGAAGTACAGAGAGGGTCAGAAAGAACTCCATTGTGTGTTTGTGGATTTAGAAAAAGCATATGACAGGGTACCAAGAGAAGAGGTGTGGTATTGCATGAGGAAATCTGGAGTGGCAGAAAAGTATGTTAGACTGGTACAGGACATGTATGAGGACAGCAGGACAGTGGTGAGATGTGCTGTGGGAGTGACAGATAGCTTCAAGGTGGAGGTGGGATTGCATCAAGGATCGGCTCTGAGCCCTTTCTTGTTTGCTCTGGTGATGGACCGACTAACAGATGAGGTCAGGCAGGAATCCCCATGGACTATGATGTTTGCAGATGACATTGTGATCTGTGGTGAGAACAGGGAACAAGTGGAAGAGAACTTGGAGAGGTGGAGGTATGCTCTTGAAAGAAGAGGAATGAAAGTCAGCCGTAGTAAGACAGAGTACATGTGTGTGAATGAGAGGGAGGCCAGTGGAACAGTGAGGCTACAAGGAGCAGAGGTCACAAAGGTGCAGGACTTCAAGTACTTGGGGTCCACTGTCCAGGAAAATGGGGAATGTGGTAAAGAGGTGAAAAAGAGAGTCCAGGCAGGATGGAGCGGATGGAGAAAAGTTTCAGGAGTGATTTGTGACAAAAAGGTGTCAGCAAAGGTCAAAGGAAAAGTTTACAAGACAGTGGTGAGACCAGCTATGTTGTATGGTCTGGAGACAGTGGCATTGACAAAAAGACAGGAGAAAGAACTGGAAGTGGCAGAAATGAAGATGCTGAGGTTCTCCTTAGGAGTGACAAGGATGGATAAGATCAGGAATGAGATCATCAGAGGTACAGCACATGTTAAACAACTGGGAGATAAAGTTAGGGAGGCCAGACTGAGATGGTTTGGACATGTCCAGAGGAGGGACAGTGGTTATATTGGTAGAAGGATGTTAGAAATGCAGCTGCCAGGAAAAAGACAAAGAGGGAGACCAAAGAGGAGATATATGGATGCAGTTAGGGAGGACGTGGAGGTGGTTGGAGTGAGGACAGAGGATGCAGAGGACAGAGTGAGGTGGAGGAGGATGACTTGCTGTGGCGACCCCTGAAAAGGGAAAAGCCGAAAGAAGAAGAAGAAGAAGAAAGAAGAAGAGACAGCATAAGTGTCCTCTGCTAATGTGATTACTCATTATCCCCCTTTTTCCCTGGAAATCTTGAGAAGCAGGAGGAAAAAAGCAAGGGACCCGTTACGCCACTGGCAATCAGATGGCAATGTGGAGGTAGAAAACCCAGTTCAAGCACAGGGTAACCTTCCAGGTCCCCAGGGGGAAAATTTATGTACAAGGGGCACGCACGAGTCCCTCATCTGCTTCTTGAACAGACAACTACTAGGACTGTCAAAGAGGCCCATCCTGATGTTGGAGAACTGTCAGAGGAGAGGGGAACCCTTCCACTGAAGCATCTCCCAAGTAAACATAAACACCAAGGGTGTCCCTTGTGTATGCTGTTGTTGTTGGAACAAAGACAATCAGGCCTTAGGCCCTCAGCCATTCCCTTCAGTGGCCAGGCTGAAGGCTGCCACAGCTCCGGACGCGGGTGTAGAAGCTGCCCACGTGCCTGAGTCAGCAGGTCTCTGTAAGAAGGCAACTGCCATGGTATCCCTGAACATTGAGAAGTAGAGGTCACATTGTGAGCTGGCTCCGCATGGGGACAAGCCCAACAAGGTTCTTCCAAACCGTGACCAGACCTGATCCACGACTCGTGGGTTCAGTCTTATTCCGATTCCAAAAGAAACCCTCTTGAAAGGGCATTCGCTCCGTAACTCAGTTCACTCGGAACCTGAGTCGCCCTGAGCGACAATAATCCTGGAGCGTACCAAGTGAGCATCCTCTGTGTCAGGCTGAGGAGGGCGTGGGATCTCGTCCCCCTTTCCCAGTCACTGAAGGACACCGTGGTTTTGTTATCTGATTATGCCAGGACGTGCTGTCCCGCAATCAGACCTTTACCAAAGAAGTATTTTGCTGACAGGAATACGGCCAACAACTCCAGGAAGTTGATGTACAATCTTGCTTTCTTCTCATTCCAGAGGCCTTGGGCATTCTGATTTCTGCAGACTGCCTCCTCATCCTGTTTCCGAGGTGTCCGTCGTGATGATCACACAGAATGGCACCTTACCTTACGGGACCCCTTCCGTGAACACAGACAGGTCCCCCCAAGGTTCCGGGGCCCTCGGGCACTTTGAAATGATACTAAATTTTCCTGCTCACCCAGACGGGGGCAGGTTGTTTTTGTTGGTATAGCCATGTATGCAGGGCCCGCATCTTCAGCAATGCGTGTGGCACACAGGGTATGGCTTCCACCAAGAGGCCTAAAAGGCATTGGCACGCTTACAGGGAAATCCGTTGATTCAGTTTAAACTTTGCCAGGCAACGGCGAATCGAGGAAACGCGTTCCTCTGAGAGCCATGCCTAGTACCGGATGGTGTAGACCTGCACTCCCAGAAATACGGTAATCAGTGATGGGGTCAGGTCACTCCTTTGTGGGTTTATGAACAAACCGAGAGACTCCAGGTAAGAGATCACCCTGAGTGTGACTGGGCCTGCTTCCGTCCAAAAACCAGGAGGTCATCCAGGTAGTTCATAATCCTGACTCCTTGATTCCTAAGAGGGGTCAGGGCTGAATCCAGACATTTAACAAATGTACGAGGAGCAGTCTTCAAACCGAAGGGTAAGACTTTGTATTTATACTTTAAGCTTTCCCTTCGAAGGCAAACCGGAGGAATTTCCTGTGCCTCCTCCAGACGCCCACATGGAAACAGGCATCTTTCAAATCCACCGTACATGCATAGTCTCCAAGTCTCACGGACTGGGGGACCTGCCGCAGTGTCAACATTTTGAACTTGAAAAATTCTTGTTTTCTTGCCCAGAGTCCTGAGATCCAGGACCGGTCTCAGGGATTCATCTCTTTTAGGCACCAGGAAGAGTTTGAACCCATAACGCATCCGTTGTGATGACCCGTTCATTTGTCAGACACACTCTCCAGGTCTGTGCGTGCGCCATAAGCCTGGGAGGGATGTCTAGCCGCTGCTTGTCATGTTTGAGTGCGGAAGGGGTGGCTTTAGACCCCTCTCGCATACTCTGGAGCAGGCTGGTCTGCCCAGCTGAAGACATCGCGAGATCTGACTGTCTCAGGCAAAACTAGTGTGTCCCACTGCGGTTCATAGTCTGACCTAGTAGGTTGTGTTTCACCAAAGTGGTGAGTCAAGAACCAGGGCAGTCTGTGCTCTGGTACTTTCATTCTTGTATATGCATGAAACAGTGTTTGTTTTTCATTACACATACAGTAGACGAGTTATTGTTTAGTGCGCACACACATACCACCAGCTCCTTGTAACATTTTACAAGTGAAGTCTGGGCTCAAAAGGTCAGGTTCCCGTACTGCGTGAGCGGGCAAACCTGAAGCCCTGTTCCCATTTTGGGACCAGGACGCATTCAGTAGTCTGAGATTTTATTGTCGTGTGTGGATGGCAATTTCTCTTTATTGCACAAGGGTCTGAGTGTTCTTGTATGTTTAAACGTTCCAAACCAGCTAGTCTGTGCTCTTTAAAACACAGGAACTGGTGGTAAAAAAATCGGCATTTTCTCTCCTTCTGTGAGTGAGAGCGCCTGTAATGGTGCAGGGGCATCTCAGACTTTCCTCTTCTTTTGCTGGTGGCCCCTTGCAGCTCCTGTAGCTTTTCTGCCTAGTGGGCCTGCGATACCGAGGCCACTTGTCCTTGTCCATTCGGCCAGGGCCCCTCGGGCCCTGAGATGGTTAACGTCAGAGAGTCATCCATAGCCTCATGGGTGGATAAGCTCTCAGCGTCATCAATGTTTCGTCGTAGGCATAAGAAAACTACCAGGTAGCGCAGCTGAACAGGTAGCTGAAAATCCTCCTCCTGGACTATGTTGGACAGAGAGTCTCCTTGTTAGCCAGGGCTAAACGTGGAGGTACTCGTGAGCCCGCTAGCGGTGCTAAGACGGGCCCTCGAGCAGCGTAGCATCGGTAAAAAACACTTAGTTATGCGATGAATTCTACCGTCGATTCGGCCGGACAGGATAGCGGAAAAGGCAAAATATGAGAAGGTTAACTAGCAAGCTAGGCCAAGCATTTTCACATACCTCACGATGGAGTCCTTCATTGTCCGCTCATAGCTGCGCTAATTGCTCCTGCTTCCTGGAATATCTTACAAAAAGATTTGAAGCTCTTGGCCCTGACCTCCCTAAATGGTTTTAAAAATCTTTTGGAAACCTGGCAAAAACCATTGCAGATATGTTCCTGTTTTTGATTTTGTACATCTACCTTGTGGTGTTTTGCTAGTTTTGATACTTTGCATTTCACTTTCTATTTCTCTCCTACGTTTTTTTTTTTTTTTTCCTGTTGTTTGTTGTTTAAGGAAATTCTACCATTGCTGTTCATCATTCTTTAGTTTGTAGCAGGTCGCTTTTGTAAATGAGCCCTCGAGGCTCAATGAGATTTACCTGACTAAATAAAGGTTGAATGAATGAATGAATCGTGTTAGCAGCGCTGTCGTCTGCCACGTGTTGTCGTGCGTGCTCCTGGTTAGCCATGCTAACCGTGGGACCTAGTCAGATAGCAGCGGGGTTATTCCATTTCCACTCTCCTTACTCCGGGGTCATCCGCGAGAAAAGCTTCGAGTGTCCTTGCATGCAGCATCCCTGAGCAGACCGGACAGGCCTCATGGGTGTCCGTTGCTGAAAAAGGGGGTAGCCAGATCCGCTGAAGCAGGTTTGGGAGCCGGAGCTCACAGCCTGCCAGAGTTCCTCGTCCGAGGACGTCCTCTCGCTGAGCTGCTCACGGCTGCTGGCCTGTTAGCTTCGTTAGCTTGGCAGGTAGCGTGCCTTGCCGTTAGCGTTCGCTAACCGAGCAGTGGAAAAGCAGAAGAGAAAAGGCACGGGAGCTGGGGCTCGCCGGCCTGCTGGTCTTCTTTGACTTTTGGGTTTTCGCATTACCTTCTCGGGAGCCATGGATGAGAAGAGTTAAGCCCATTAGCAATGCTAACGTAGTCCGGAGACGTCTCCTTCCTCGTGTCGCTTTTGCCGGCTAAGCCTGCTACTTATTAGCAGGGTAGCGTTGTCGCGCAGTCAGCGCCATCGAACGAAGCGGTCTGTGGAGAGAGGAGAAGAAAACTTTGGGGTGAAGGAAAAATGTGCCGGACCAGCTTTCGCTAGCCCAGCAGTCCGCAGGAAAATATTCTCTGTATGCTCTGTGTAGGGAGCGAGCTCACCTCTGGTCGAGCGATGAAAATACAGAGAAGATCCGAGAAGAGTGTTTCAGGATTAAGCGAGGTGAAGGGCAAAAAGAGAACGATGGACGGGTGTCAGCCGCTTAAATATCCAGAGGGCGGGGCCTCTGGCGCGACGCTGACACCGTAGCCGTAAAAGCGTAAGTGTATTACTTCAGGTAACCGCGCGGAGGCGCTGATTCCCATAGCAATTGTGTTGCACCGAGAGACCGATTGAAAGGGAACAATTGTTTTGGCCTCTCCTGGCCAACTATGTTTTAAGTGCTAAAGTACAATACAGGTAGTCCTCGGGTTATGACAGTCTCGAGTTACGACATTTCGGGGTTACGACACATCTCCCATTTACTATGAAAAGCCTTATTTCGAATTACGCGGTTTTACGTCGTAAACGTTGTAGCGCAGCGGCGGAAGAATATTGTACTGTACGCGGTGCAGCGGTGGAGGAATGTGCCGCTCTGGACCGTGGTGGACGGCCATTAACTCTTTTTCCCCTTCATTATGGCTCCCAAACGTAAGGAAGACTCTTCTGATGGCAGTGCATCGAGGAAAAGGAAGGCCATCACCATGGAAGTAAAATTAGGTATCATAATGAGATTTGATAAGGGGGAAACAGCGACAAACATAGGCCGGTCACTTGGACTTAGTCGTTCGACTGTCGCTACGAAGGTAAGAAATTTTTCTTTTCTTTTTTATTATTATAGTACACTACTGTTTTTTTTACTGTTTCATTTCATTATTAAACGTACTGTACAGTATTTTATATGTGTTTTTTGATAACTATGTAGGGTACTGTGTTAGGATAGGCTAAGTGCTTGGTAATACAGTAAATGTATATGGTACAGTACAGTATGTACGTATGTTCCGATTTACGTCGAAAATCGGTTTACGACGCCGCGTAGGAACGGATCAACGTTGTAAATCGAGGACTACCTGTATCTCTTTAAAACTGTGGGTAATATTAAACAGTAAAATTAAGCAATATGAATATGAATATGAATAATATAAGCTATAACACGATTAACATAAATCCCATGTTAAAAAGACATCTAACGCAAATACAGAAAACAAACACAATAATTAAAAATATTGGGTGACACATGGACGTTTCACTTTTAACAACAGAACAACCAGCGTGAAGCTGCATAAGTGGAACCTGGCCCTGGATTACACAAATCCTTCCTTACTCATTTTAAGTCAAAATGTCAACTGCGAAATGGCTGATAATTTACTCGTTTATTGTAGTTGAATTCAAAGTATTGCAAAACTTGCCAGTGCACTGACTGAATCCTGGCATCCACCTACAACTATGATTGGCATCCCACTCAAGAAGCTCCAACAGAGTCTCCTGTTGTGAAAACACCATTGTTTGCTTTTAGTGACCTCGGTCTATATCTCACTGTAAAACTCTGTGGATCCTCCAAAGTGTCTTGGCATTTAAATAGTTTTAACTGACCTGTAAGTCTAAAAGACTGATGTGATCTGAGTGCTCAGGCTTTTAAGTGCACCACGGATCATCACAAACTGACAGCACAACAAGGTTTATGTATATATTTAGATTTATTATTCAGCCCCCACACTCATACTGTCTTTTTTCTGTTGAAGCCACAGCTGAACTAGGACAGGCATAAACTGCATAACTTCACTGTGGAACATTGCAAGAAATAAAAATACTAACGTAAAAAATAAAAAAAGAGACAATTTTAGTCATAACTTAAATGTGATACTTTGCATACATATTCTGTTCCTTAATCTGCTGAAACTCTTCTTTCAATCATCCCGTCTCACCTCCCACTTTGCACCCTGAGCAATGATGTTTGCAGGATAACCCCCTGGGGTGGACTGAGGATAATCTGAAATGAAAGTTGATTTAATCAGCTGTACACTCACATATTCACCTCCAAGGTCCAAGTTAGAGAAGGACAAGGTTGCATGAATTGTGTGTCATCAAAACATGGCAGGTTGGTTCTTAGAGCTGCCGGGACATTTCCAGTGTCAACACTTAACAGCAATGCTGAGGCCGTCTGTTTTCTGTGGGAAACTGTCCAATAAGCAGCTTTACAACCTGTTCATTCACATAAACATGCACATTAGTTTAGACATAAAAAAATGTATTCCTTTTATGTGTAAAATAATTGCTTCATATATCTGGGGATTGCTCCAGTTTTTTAACTAGGATTTTGAAGAGAGGTTGTGAACACAATATCTTATCTGTAGCCCCTTGATTGATGGCTATTTGAAGAAAATGAGTTTGATTTTAACTGAACACACTCAAAAACAAGTGGGGCCAAGACCAAAAAGGATTGTTGTCATAAAACAACCCAAATCTTGAATAGCTCAGATCATCGTCATCAGATCATTGTTTTCTAGTCAAATCTTTCCTGCACTGTAAACCCTCACACATACATTCAAATACATGACCTCACTAAAGCCACGAGCTTAAAATTACCCAACTAAAATTCAGACACGAAGAATGGCTGCAGCTCTGAACAAACAAGCACTCACTTTAAATAGAAAAACAACCTCTAAAGGAAATCTTCTTTGTTAACAACAATTTATCCATTAAAAATTGTGAGGTTTTGACAACACTGGATTAAAAGTGACTAAAATCATGATTAGAGTTTTTTAGTTTTTAAACATAGAATTACGAAAAGCTGAAAACAACAGCTGATTTGAAATTCCCTCGAGGGATAAATGGGTGTTTTTGCATCCGGTCCTACTGTAGCCTAAATATGGTGGTGTTTTTAAGCTCCAATTGTTATTAATGAAAGATACTGTACACACAGAGTTGATTATGTGACACCCTGCTATGACAAAGTTGCAGGGAGTCAGATTAAAGAAGTGTCTCTTGTTGGCGGATTTCCGAAGGATGATACTCTGGCGGTTCATCTGAACCTGGTCGGGGGTGCATTTCACCAAGCGCCGTGGAAGCCTATTTGTTGTGGAAAGGATTACAGCAACCAATCCAGTCGCAAACAAGATTAGTGGCAGCGGATCAAGTTTGATTGGGACGCTACAAAACAGCTTTTGCAACGGTGGGACAAGTTGTTGTAAATGGTGATAAATGTGTGTTCAACAATTATAGACCTATATCCTTGTTACCACAGTTTTCAAAAATTCTTGAAAAACTATTTGTAAACAGACTAGATCAATTTATAGATAAACAAAATATTCTAAGCAACAGTCAGTATGGGTTTAGAGCAAAAAACTCTACATCAATGGCTCTCATGGAATTAATGGAACAAATAACTACTGCTGTCGATCAAAAACAATATTGTATCAGTATTTTTGTTGATTTAAAAAAAGCATTCGATACTATTGATCACACCATTCTCCTTGAAAAACTGAACAAATATGGTATTAGAGGACCAGCATTACAGTGGGTATCTAGCTACTTGAAAGATAGGAAACAATTTGTACAAATAAATGATGTAAGATCTGACCTCTGTAATATCACATGTGGAGTTCCCCAAGGCTCGGTACTTGGACCAAAGCTATTTATTTTATATGTGAATGACTTGGTAAATGTGTCAGGGCTCCTTAAATGTGTACTTTTTGCTGATGATACCACATTTTTCTGTTCAGGCGAAGATATAGAACAAATGTTGGAATTGATAAAGACAGAATTTGTCAAGATACAAACTTGGTTTAAAATTAATAAATTATCATTAAATTTAGAAAAAACTAATTACATGATATTCAGTAATAAAAAGAAAACTGTTGATGTTCCACTCAAAATTGAGGATGTTGAGATTTGTAGAGTGAATGAGGTGAAGTTTTTGGGTGTTATCATTGATGACAAACTGACATGGAAACAACACATAAATTCTGTAAGAATAAAAATAGCTAAATCGATTGCAGTACTGTACAAAGTCAGAGACCTATTGAATGATAAAGCTCTGTATTTGTTGTATAACACAATCATTGTTCCACACTTAATCTATTGTATTGATGTTTGGGGGAATGCGTGTAAAACAATCACAAAGCCTATTTTTGTATTACAGAAAAGAGCTGTAAGAATTATCACTAGAAAACATTACCGTCATCCATCAAGTACATTATTTTATCAACTAAAGTTATTGAAGTTCCATGATTTGGTAGACTATAATATTTTATCAGTTATGTATAGGGCTCAAAATAATGCATTACCTTTAAATATCCAAATGCATTTTGTTAAAAGACAAAGTTGTTATAATCTTAAGGGGACAGAGATGTTTGTAAAACCACAATTCAGAACTAGTTTGAAGGGACGTTCTACCTCAATCCAGGGAATTAGATTATGGAATGGCTTGGAGAATGTAGTTAAAAATGCCAAGTCAATGTTTACATTTAAGAAAATGATCAAAACGAATGTGTTAAAAAATATATATGAAATAGCGTAATGTGTATTGTATTAGTTAGAAAATTAGAAAGAGTTAGTCATTTTGTACTGTTGGTTGAAGATTATTATTGTTTAATCTGATTGTTGGAAAAAAGGGGCAGATATAATAAGATTTATTCTTCTTTCTGCTACCTTTCATTTTTTTATATTTTGTACATTATCATTTATGGGATTGTCTTGTATTGTTTCTTTTGTAAAAAAAAAAAAAGAACAAATTTAATAAACATAAACATAAACATAAACATAAAGCCAACAATGAAAAAAGAAAAAAAATGTTGCTTTTATGCACTAAAACTTTTATTTATTTTTATTTTTATAATGCAGAATTGTTCAGGTCACTGCGAAACATAAAGGTCAACAAAGTGTTCCACTTTTAATCTTCAGATTGAGCTGTTGTGTCTTGTCTTTTTATAGCGTCTGACACACACACATACACACTTACGTAGAAGTATCTATAATCTGAGCTGAAACAGTCAGACACCCTCGGTGCATCACTCTCCTGCTCATTTCGTGAATCCGCCATCGTCTCTGGACAAAAGCACCTCACCGGGATGACTAATCTGCACTCAGCTCGCTGTCCTGGCTGACTCACGCCGCCATGTCGATTGTCTTTCACATGTGACTCAACAATCAGTGAAGCGAACTGTGATTGGAATGGAGACAAGTCACACAAAGGGGAGAAGGAGGCAACGGTAGACCGGAACAGACAAGGGGGACATGGCAGAATTCGGTTTATTCTCAGCTCATTAAAACTTCTTCAAAAGCTGAAAGATGACGGGAAGCAGAGGAGTATTTATGCCATTGTGCACGTGTACTCGTCTCTTGTCCCCCACACACACTTTTGAGCAGAGACGGTAAAGCCTGCAGGGTAAACACAGGGGACAGTCCACCTCAGCCTGGCACAGAAACCCTTATCGTGTCCGGGCCACTAAGCACTCAATCCCCCTCAGTCACCAACTGTACCCTGTGCAGTGATGCTGCTGAGACAAGAGAGCTTTGGGAAGTCGAGGTTTAAAGTTGACACACCCTCACCCCATGGAGCATTATCAATGTGATGATAAGTGGGCATAACTGGAATATCACTTTTCTCATTACCTTTTCCCCCCACGTAACAGCAAACACACAACATGGAGAATCCTGATGATCTTTGTAATCCAAACTGTCTCGGCTAAGCAAAGTCTGACACACCAGCGCACACAGGCAGTCAAATACACTAAAACACACAAACCCCAATGCACACACTAACACTGACAATGAGAAAGAAAAACTAAAATTCAGTTTATATAGCGCCAAGTCACAACAGAAGTCATCTCAGGCTACTCCAAGTACTGTATGCTGTTCTAATTTTAGATTATCTACTGTTCTAACAGTTTTAGCTGTTAGCTTTTGTTTTACTAATTTAAGCTTTGGTTGTAATTGTTTTAAAGTTAACATTTCGGCTTCAGTTTCTGCAACAAATTTAACAAAAAAAGTCGTTCAGCAATCAGAATTCACCAAAAATAAAAAAATAAAAACCTTTTTTATTCTTATTTATTTTGTAATATGTTTACATTTTACAGTTGTATGCCATTGACAGTATTAATAATACTGTACATATTTATTCAACAGATGTTTTTATTTAAAATTACTGATGGGGACGAGAAGATCAGTAAACCATAGCTATGGAATTAAAAGCTAAACTTTTCAAATTAACTTTGCAAAAATAAATACATATATAAATAGAGCAAAGCAAACTTGTTTTGGATATGATCTTTTTTGTTTTGAAATTGTTATATTACCGGTATGTCATACTATATATATAGGTATTTATAATAATATCACTATAATAATACAATATGTAATATCATAAAAACTCACTACTACTCCATTGCTTTCAATGCCAGCTGATTTGTATTGGATCGTTTGATTTATGATCTGCAATGTTTTTTATGTTTTTCGTGTTGTACTTCATTGTCTGTGTTGCCTGTTGCGTGTTTTGTTTGTCCAGCACTTTGGTGTGGACTTGTTCCTGTTTAAAGTGCTTTATAAATAAAATGGTATGGTATGGTATGGTATATATATATA
>JBBPBX010030837.1:11960-34915 GCA_038048925.1 Garcialebias charrua
TTTATTTATCTGTGTTAGGGAGCAGATGGTGGGGGTTAGGGGCCTTGCTCAGGGGCCCAGAGTGGGGCGAATGAGGGTGGAGGCAGGTGTGGGTGTTTCACCTTTTTCCTGCCCACATTTTTTGATGTTGTCCGTACCGGGGCTTGAACCGGCGATCTTCCGATCACAGGCCCACCGTCTCTAACCACTGTGCCACCACTCCCCCATTTAAGTTATAATTTAAAATGTAAAATTTAACTGTTTGGAATCGATGTTTTGTCTCGTTTGTGTTGAAAATGTCAAATAGGTCAGAGAAAAAGGTTTGTGAACTATTCACACTTTTGTATGAAAGGTAATCGATTAGTGTCTGCAAGTATAAAAACAATCAAAAGCTCTGAGCTCGTCAGTACTTTAAAGCTGCTGTCTGAATTTGGAGACCTATCATGGCTGCACTTTGTCTCCATGTTTTCCTCGCAGATACATTGCAGATCAGTGAGCCTGCTGTCTTTTTGAGGCGGCGGTACACCATTCCCGCTGAATTATTCACGTCTTGTGGAGAAAAGGAACAGAGAGAAACAGACCGCGTAAAGCCAAGCTAATTAAAGTGGCTGGATTAAATGTGTGACTGTGTCTCTTCCAAGAAGGGAGAAAAGAGAGATCAGCTGTGATACCTTTCCTCATCCTGCATCTCCATCACTCGTGGACCCTCCTCCCTCCTACTCTCGCTTCACTTATCCCCCTCTCGTCTTTCGTCTTTCTCAGGAAAATTACATCCTGACTGCTCACTTTAATATTTCAGTATCTAAGTGAGTATGACAGGCTCTACTTTGTGTCCCCCACCCCCCCTTTTCTGTCCCTACTTCCATCCACACACCTCTCTCTTTTCCTGCCCCATCCTTCTTGTGTCGTTTGCTTATCGTTACACAGACAGTCCAGCCTTCACCATGTGACAGGAGAGAAGCAGAGTTGTGGGGGGGTTGGTGGGAAAAAAACAAAAACAAATCAGGCTCAAAGTGAGGCCGCTTTGCCAGGCTATCAGGCTGTCTCCCTGTGTCTCCCTGTGTCTCCCTGTGAGTCCCGTGACACCTACACGTCCATGAACCTACGATGAGGCAAGGTATCGCGTTGCCCTGATATATGCCACTCGCGCTCAGCCTTCGATGCGCTCGGGCCGTGTTTCAGACTGACAGAACGGGGTAGTGATCTCATTCTCAGAGACAGACAGAAGAGAGGTGCGTGGGCGTCTTTGTAGCCCCTTTAGCTGAGCCACTTCACGGTACAAGTTTCCTCTGTAAAGCTACCGTATTCGTCGGTGTATTATACGCTCCTGTATATAATACGCTTTGTCCAATTATTGCCAATAAACCAGAAAAAAACGTACATAATACGCTTCGGTGTTTAATACGCATCTATTATGCGTCACCGCTACGCGACGCGTCAGCGCCTCATTTGCCCTGCTTAAAATGGCGGCCACAGAAGCGGGCGAGCACCGAAGGAATTTACAACAAAACACGGTAAAAACTATTATTTCTTTGCGAGAAAAAATATATTTCTTAGCTGACTTTATAGCAAACGGGCTCCTGAGCTTAACAAAACTAACGAAATGTTCAAATCAGCTGGATTTTAAAAAGTAGTTCGCCGATTTGCATTCAGGCGGGCGGGTCGGACGCTTTCTTTCTTTAAATTTAGCTAAATAAACGCTTAAAAAATATATTTCTTAGCTGACTTTATAGCACACGGGCTCCTGAGCTTAACCAAATGTGAAATCAGCTGGATTTAAAAATCTGCGGTGTGGTTTATGAGTTACGGTATCTTGCTAACAAAAACAGCTAACCTCACAGCTAAATGCAGCTACATCCAGAGCAGGGGGCGGGCAGCGACAGAGTCAGTCCGACCAGAGGAGGCTTTTTTCGGACACATGAGCTAGAAACGGTCTGGAAGTGTCTCCCTAGCGGACAAAAGTGGTACTGCACCATTTTTTGCCCAAAATGAAAAACAGCAATATCAGAGCGAAAAATGGGTCTAAAAATATGGGAAAAATCCATAGATAATACGCTTCGGTGTATAATACGCAGGACATTCAAATTAGCAAAAAAACTGTGTATTATATACAGACGAATACGGTACTTATACAGCAAAAGAACATGAACCTTTTTGAATGTTGGTAATATTTATGAACATCACTGTGAGGAACTCTCAACATGTCCTCCATCATGTTTTATACAAAGATTTACTGTACATATTCCAACATGAGCGGCGCACTTGTTGGAGTGATACGAGCGCGTCATTGGAGGTGAATAGCCGAGAAGATAGCCGAGCATGTTGTGTGTTCATGCAAACTATGATGCGCATCAATAATTTAGCTCATCTCTTCTGCTACCCATTCATTCTATTTTCATCTCTGCCATTTGATATCCCTCTCTGTTTCCACTCTCAAACAGAATATATTATGCCCAAAAGCAACAAAAAAAAAAAAACGCACAAAGAGCCTCGGGAAACAAGGCCTTTATGTCCATGAGACGGAAAGCAAATGGTGCAGCTGCTACAATGTGGAGACGAGTGTTTAGGAATGAATCTGCACCCGCATGAGCGCTGGTACGTCTGCACAAAAAAACTGAAATATTCACAAAACGGAGAGTCTCAAAGTGAGCAGGTACAGACACTGAACACAACATTGATCATATAATTTACTCCTCTCTATCAAGCTACAAGGCTATTGATCAAATAATTCCACGTGCACACTTTGTCTGCTGCCAAATTGCTGAATTAGGGCTGCTCTACTTAAAGTGTGGTCCGTAATAGGTTTGGCATCGATCATGTCTTCCCTTACTCGTTCCTGATGCAAACAAAACCTATTCAAGTTGAGCTGAAAGCAACCGAGAGGGTGTGTGAATAAAATGAAAGTAAAGCCCACAAACACACACACACACACAGATAAATGGGAGGCGAACGCAACACTCCGAGAATGACGCTTACGGATTTTGGAGCTGTCCACGGCAGCTTTCAGCAAGTTCAGCTGATTTCTTTGAGTTCATTAGAAGCTGAAAGGAACTGTTAGCTGTGGGTTTCAGAGGAGAGTTGCAGTGGGGAGTGGCAGGTGTTTTTTTATTTGAGGACTGGGAGATTAAGGGGAGTTGAAAGGCCAATTTGACCCCATTTTTTACCACGATGGCTCAGCTGACTGACTTCCTGCTGTTGAGCTGCCCCGAGGCTGCAGTCACACACGTGTACTCAATGCAGCAGGAGTGGTAATTCAACAGTTCAACATAAGTACCCAATATTTTTTTTTTTAATGTTAGCATATGCCCCTGTTTTTAATTAACCACTGGTTCTGTGGATTATAAAAAGGAGTGCTGATAATGTTTCACACTGCAAAGAATTGCAATTATCTTTAATAATCATCAGCCTGCTGGTCATTACTGTCTACTTGTTAGCTCATCTTCCCGCAGACTCTCCCACTGGTACATTTTCATCTTCATATCACTTCTTGGTCTGTTTCCTTCAAACATCTCTGCGTGAGTGAAGCTACAGCGTGCGATCTCAGGACCTTATTACATGCAGTGTCCTCTCAGTGTGGACTGACCTAGGCAAAAGGGCCTTCTCTTACTCTGCATCCGTTTCCTGGAATATCCTGCAAAAAGATATGAAGCTCTCGACCTTGACCTCTCAAAGTGTCTTTAAAGGAGCTGTATGTAACTTTTCTAACAATATATTTTAAACATATTTATTCACTCTGTCACTACCTCCTGACATACTGATTTTAGACAAGTAATCACTGAAAAAAACTATTGTCCCCTTGCTTCTCTAAAAGCATTTCTAAAAAGCCACAGTGACGCCGTTAACCAGCCAATAAAAACAGAGCTTGAATTTGAATTTCAGCAGAGCAAGGGGTAAGTTTCTGGTCCCTCCCCCTCAGAGCCATATGGGGGAGGGACCAGAAACATGTCTCTGTTCAAAATTTTCCTAAGTTCCAGCGTGTTCCAGAAATTACATACTGAACCTTTAAACATCTGTTAAATTCATGGCAAAAACCAATGCAGACATGTTCCTGTTTTTAGTTTTCTACATTTCTTACAATCCAGCTGTTTTTTTTCCAATAGTTTTCCTTTTGATTGTCCTTTTTCTTTTGTGATTGTCTATTGTTGTCGTTGTTGTACACTGTTGTCATCACTCTGTTAAAAATTCAGGTCTCTGTTGTAAATCGGTCCCCGAGGCTCAATGGGACTAACCCGTATAAATGAAGGTTGAATGAATAAACAAAATGTAGGGATAAAATAAAATTGGGATTTTTACTTCCTGTTTGCCCACAAGACTTTTAAACTTTGTGCTGAAATAAATGTGACTGTTTTAGATTTTTGCTGGGAGGGAAGTATGTTGGAATTAGATGGTAACATTTAATTTGTATGTCTCCACCTGTCTTTAACCTCTGCTTCATTTTATTTTATTTCACATGGGAAGTTGTTTTGTGATTTTTGATATTCTTGTATTAGAGCTCTTTTTTAATTCAAAATGTGCCGTAAAATGTTGCCATCTTGATCCTGACTCTGGAATAATTATTGTGTCAGGTTCCTCTGGTGTTAGACCCACGTGCAGGAAAGTGAATGAGGCAGGAGTTTAAAATAATAATTATTTATTTTAAACAAAAATGCTGTCAGGGCAGCCAAAAACTCACTCTGGTAAACTGGAGCAGAAACAGAGAAGGACATCAGAGTGGAGAGGCCTGAGTTGTCTGTGTGAACAGAACAATGACCGGACACAAAGTGGAGGAGATGAAGGCTTTTTATAAGGCAGAAAGAGAGTGAGTAATGAGTTCAGCTTGGCAGGTGGCTGATGAGACAGGTGTGAATGATTAAGGCTACAGGCTTGAGCACAGAGAGACAGACTGAAAAGTGAGTGGGAAAATGACAGAGACTGAATGAGATAAACAGGAATCAAAGCTCAGAATGACAAAATGAAGACAGGAGGAAAACACAAACAAACATAAAGAAACAGACAGGGACAGAGCCTGACATAACCCCCCCCTCAAGGGTGGCACCTGACACCCCAAAGACGGACCCCACAAGAACAAGGGCGGGCGGAGGGAGGCAACAGGCAGGATGGCGGGCCAACATCAGCAGATCCGGGGGGCGCCCAGGAGGTCGCCCATCACCAACAGCCAGATCCGGGGGGCGCCCAGGAAGCCGCCCATCACCACAGTCGTCGGCCGGAACACCGTCGTCGGCCGGAACACCGTCGTCGGCCGGAACACCGTCGTCGGCCGGAACACCGTCGTCGGCCGGAACACAGTCGTCGGCCGGAACACAGTCGTCGGCCGGAACACAGTCGTCGGCCGGAACACAGTCGTCGGCCGGAACACAGTCGTCGGCCGGAACACCGTCCTCTGAGACGTTGTCGGGCGAGGAGACGTCGTCAGAGCCCTCTGAGACGTTGTCGGGCGAGGAGACGTCGTCAGAGCCCTCTGAGACGTTGTCGGGCGAGGAGACGTCGTCGTCTGGACCCTCGTCGTCGGGCCCCTCTGAGACGTCGTCGTCTGGACCCTCGTCGTCGGGCCCCTCTGAGACGTCGTCGTCTGGACCCTCGTCGTCGGGCCCCTCTGAGACGTCGTCGTCTGGACCCTCGTCGTCGGGCCCCTCTGAGACGTCGTCGTCTGGACCCTCGTCGTCGGGCCCCTCTGAGACGTCGTCGTCTGGACCCTCGTCGTCGGGCCCCTCTGAGACGTCGTCGTCTGGACCCTCGTCGTCGGGCCCCTCTGAGACGTCGTCGTCTGGACCCTCGTCGTCGGGCCCCTCTGAGACGTCGTCGTCTGGACCCTCGTCGTCGGGCCCCTCTGAGACGTCGTCGTCTGGACCCTCGTCGTCGGGCCCCTCTGAGACGTCGTCGTCTGGACCCTCGTCGTCGGGCCCCTCTGAGACGTCGTCGTCTGGACCCTCGTCGTCGGGCCCCTCTGAGACGTCGTCGTCTGGACCCTCGTCGTCGGGCCCCTCTGAGACGTCGTCGTCTGGACCCTCGTCGTCGGGCCCCTCTGAGACGTCGTCGTCTGGACCCTCGTCGTCGGGCCCCTCTGAGACGTCGTCGTCTGGACCCTCGTCGTCGGGCCCCTCTGAGACGTCGTCGTCTGGACCCTCGTCGTCGGGCCCCTCTGAGACGTCGTCGTCTGGACCCTCGTCGTCTGGACCCTCTGAGACGTCGTCGGGCGCCGTCGAGACTGCAGGCGAGGAGACCACCGTCGAGACTGCAGGCGAGGAGACCACCGTCGAGACTGCAGGCGAGGAGACCACCGTCGAGACTGCAGGCGAGGAGACCACCGTCGAGGCTGCAGGCGAGGAGACCACCGTCGAGGCTGCAGGCGAGGAGACCACCGTCGAGGCTGCAGGCGAGGAGACCACCGTCGAGGCTGCAGGCGAGGAGACCACCGTCGAGGCTGCAGGCGAGGAGACCACCGTCGAGGCTGCAGGCGAGGAGACCACCGTCGAGGCTGCAGGCGAGGAGACCACCGTCGAGGCTGCAGGCGAGGAGACCACCGTCGAGGCTGCAGGCGAGGAGACCACCGTCGAGGCTGCAGGCGAGGAGACCACCGTCGAGGCTGCAGGCGAGGAGACCACCGTCGAGGCTGCAGGCGAGGAGACCACCGTCGAGGCTGCAGGCGAGGAGACCACCGTCGAGGCTGCAGGCGGTGAGACCACAGTGGTTGGCACCAAGGGCAGGGCAATAGTTTGCAGGAGACGAGAGTGTGACCTTTCTCTCTCGGTCCAGGCTTCAGCAAACAGTCCAAACAGCCATGGGTCATCACCTACTATCTCCAACCGGGTAAACACCTGTATAAAGTCATCACTGGCCACCAACCTCTCCTGTAGATCATAGGAAGTGGCCACAGTGTCAATATATTTACGGGTTACCCGGTGGAGTTGGTCCCATTCTGAGCAGCGCTCGGTACTGTTCACAAAACCTGCTGGGTCTGGGTCTGGTCCGGTCATTCTGTCAGGTTCCTCTGGTGTTAGACCCACGTGCAGGAAAGTGAACGAGGCAGGAGTTTAAAATAATAATTATTTATTTTAAACAAAAATGCTGTCAGGGCAGCCAAAAACTCACTCTGGTAAACTGGAGCAGAAACAGAGAAGGACATCAGAGTGGAGAGGTGAGGCCTGAGTTGTCTGTGTGAACAGAACAATGACCGGACACAAAGTGGAAGAGATGAAGGCTTTTTATAAGGCAGAAAGAGAGTGAGTAATGAGTTCAGCTTGGCAGGTGGCTGATGAGACAGGTGTGAATGATTAGCGATGAGGCATGAACTGAGGAGTGAGCAAAAACAGAAAAAACATGACAGGCGCAGAGCCTGACAGGCGCAGATCATGACACACATGAGGTGTTTACAAAAGCCTCAGACAAACAAGATTTAAATAAACAACTAAACACAAACATGTTTGTTTCATAAAGGACTAAATGAAGTTACATATAAAGAATCATAAATAATTTGTAAACACTTGAAATGTTCACAGAAGATAAAAATAACTCGTCTACAGAGAGAGGGGATGTTGTTTAAAACCAGAAACCAGAAACAAAGAATTATAAATGATAAAAACAGAAAAGTTCAGAACACGAGCAGAAAACAAAACGTCCCAATAATCAATACTGTAGATAAAATCTGGACTTACATAAACAACAACAACAACAACAACCAAATAAAACAACTGTTGTCTGTCTCCTGTGGAGATGTGGAACTTTCTGCTCTTTGGACTCGTCAGGATCTGAGCTGATAAACTGGGTCAAGGTCCAAAACCAGAACAACGTTCCTTCAAGGAACTTCACCCATCAGAACTGGGTCAAAGGTCACTGAGCTGACCAGAGTCAGAGGAACACAAACCAGACCTAAAAGTGTCTGCAGCTTTGTCAGAACATGAGCCACAAGAGTGGGTTCACCGTGGGCCCGTCTCGGGCTCTGAAGCCACAAACGGGCTTTTCATTCAAATTTTATTTATACAGATTAATTCTGCTCATTTCAGTTAACAGGAGCCAAGATGGTGTAATGGTAGGGCTTTTGACTTGGGACCCGAAGGATGCCCCGGCCACTACACACCTTGGGGTGTCTATGAGTGCACACCTATTTCCCCAGCTCCCCGGGCGCTTTCTATGGCTGCTCACTGCACCACCTGGTGGTGGTTGGGTTAAAGGCAGAGACGAATTTCGTCTGTGTATGGGAAACATACACAGATGACAGGAAAGGACATTATTATTATTACTATTATTATTATTAACAAGACAAAACAGCTGGATTCAGATCAGATGTCTGTCAGACCCTGAAGAACACGACTTGACCCACAACTCTGATCTGATTACACACACAGTAACATAATGTAACACACACACACCGTTACATAATGTAACACATGCACACCGTAACATAATGTAACACACACACACAGTAACATAATGTAACACACACACCGTAACATAATGTAACACACACACCGTAACATAATGTAACACACACACTAACACACCCTGTAATTCACACTGTAACACACACCGTAACATAATGTAACACACACACTAACACCCCTTGTAACACACCCTGTAACTCACACCGTAACACACACTGTAACACACACTGTAACACACACCGTAACACACACCGTAACACACACTGTAACACACACTGTAACACACACTGTAACATAATGTAACACACACACTAACACCCCTTGTAACACACCCTGTAACTCACACCGTAACACACACCGTAACACACACTGTAACACACACTGTAACACACACTGTAACATAATGTAACACACACACTAACACCCCTTGTAACACACCCTGTAACTCACACTGTAACACACACTGTAACACACACTGTAACACACACCGTAACACACACGTAACACACACTCTAACACACACTGTAACACACACTGTAACATAATGTAACACACACACTAACACCCCTTGTAACACACCCTGTAACTCACACTGTAACACACACCGTAACACACACCGTGACACACACCGTAACACACTTCCTGGTTGGTCCTGGACCGTCTCATGAAAACAGCAGGAATATTTCCTTCAGTCAGAACGGACCCTGGATTTGGTTCCTGTTTAGCTCAGGGTCAGAATCTGAAGACGTGTCCAGAACTTTATGTACTCTGAATAATACTCTGTGTGTGCACTATACTCTGTGTGTGTACTATACTCTGTGTGTGCACTGTACTCCATGTGTGCACTATACTCTGTGTGTGCACTATGTGTGTGCACTGTACTCCATGTGTGCACTATACTCCGTGTGTGCACTATACTCTGTGTGTGCACTATACTCTCTGTATGCACTGTAATCCATGTGTGCACTATACTCTGTGTAGGCACTATAATCTGTGTGTGCACTATAATCTGTGTGTGCACTATACTCCATGTGTGCACTATACTCTGTGTGTGCACTATACTCTGTGTGTGCACTATACTCTGTGTGTGCACTATACTCTGTGTGTGCACTATACTCCGTGTGTGCACTATACTCCATGTGTGTACTATACTCTGTGTGTGCACTGTACTCCATGTGTGCACTGTACTCTGTGTGGGCACTATACTCCATGTGTGCACTATACTCTGTGTGTGCACTATACTCTGTGTGTGCACTGTACTCCATGTGTGCACTATACTCTGTGTGTGCACTATACTCTGTGTGTGTGCACTATACTCTGTGTGTGTGCACTATACTCTGTGTGTGCACTGTACTCCATGTGTGCACTGTACTCCATGTGTGCACTATACTCTGTATGTGCACTATACTCTGTTTGTGTGTACTATACTCTGTGTGGGCACTGTACTCTGTGTGGGCACTGTACTCTGTGTGGGCACTATACTCTGTGTGGGCACTATACTCTGTGTATGCACTATACTCTGTGTGTGCACTATACTCTGTGTGTGCACTATACTCTGTGTGTTCACTATACTCTGTGTATGCACTGTACTCTGTGTGTGCAGTATACTCTGTGTGTGCACTATACTCTGTGTGGGCACTGTACTCTGTGTGGGCACTGTACTCTGTGTGGGCACTATACACTGTGTGTGCACTATACTCTGAGTGTGCACTATACTCTGTGTGTGCACTATACTCTGTGTGTGCACTGTACTCTGTGTGTGCACTATACTCTGTGTATGCACTGTACTCTGTGTGTGCAGTATACTCTGTGTGTGCACTATACTCTGTGTGGGCACTGTACTCTGTGTGGGCACTGTACTCTGTGTGGGCACTATACACTATGTGCACTATACTCTGTGTGTGCACTATACTCTGTGTGTGCACTGTACTCTGTGTGTGCACTATACTCTGTGTGTGCACTATACTCTGTGTGTGCACTATACTCTGTGTGTGCACTATACTCTGTGTATGCACTATACTCTGTGTGGGCACTATACTCTGTGTATGCACTATACTCTGTGTATGCACTGTACTCTGTGTGTGCACTATACTCTGTGTGTGCACTATACTCTGTGTGTGCACTATACTCTGTGTGGGCACTATACTCTGTGTATGCACTATACTCTGTGTATGCACTGTACTCTGTGTGTGCACTATACTCTGTGTGTGCACTATACTCTGTGTGTGCACTGTACTCTGTGTGTGCACTATACTCTGTGTATGCACTATACTCTGTGTGGGCACTATACTCTGTGTGGGCACTGTACTCTGTGTGGGCACTGTACTCTGTGTGGGCACTATACTCCGTGTGGGCACTGTACTCTGTGTGGGCACTACATTCTGTGTGTATAGTACTCTGTGTGTCTACTATACTCCTTGTGTGTACTGCACTATATGGGCAGCTATGGCTGAGTGGTTAGAGCAGTTGTCCTCCAATGTGAGAGTTTAGGGTTTGATTCCAGTAGCAGTCACATGCTGAAGTGTCCTTGGACAAGACACTAAACCCCTCATTGCCTCCGATGTGTTCCCATCAGTGTCTGAATGTGATAAAACTCTGATTATCTTTGTGTAGGGATATAGCACCCTCATGTCCATATGGGATGTGGGCCTCTCCACATCTCTCTGAAACTCTCTGTGTTAGACTTTCTTGAAGCTCTCAAGGACACTATTTTTGTTACAATTATTTTGAATTAATGGACACCAATTAATCAGATTGAACTTTCTCTTTAATGTGTGTTAATTCAGAATTGATCAACAGTATATTTTTGTCATTTAATGATGATTTTACTAAGCTGGTATATTTTAAATATGCCAAAGTTAAGAGAACATCTCAGAATGATCTTGCTCTAAACTGTCTGCTCTGTGCAGAATAACTGTCTTAAAGTTGACTGAACAATCCGTCGTATTTGTTTGAAGTGTTTTTGGAACGAAGGAAAAGTTCTAGACATAATTTGCTTTCTGTCTCCCGTCCTTTCTAAAAACAATGAATCTGTTCTCAAAACAAATTACATGGCTTGTTCACATGCACCTGCATCTTCTGACGCATGTTTCTTTGTTTATGTCTACCCTATCATCTGTCACTCAAACTCACTCACTTGCAAAGTCACACCCTCTCTAGGGGTACGACAACCAATCAGCAGGAAGTATGTGACTAAGTCACACCCCCTTCTTAAAGGGACACTTCCTGTTGATTCTTGGAGTGCAAAGGGAACCACTAACTCAACAACAGTGAGTTCTCTGGGAGAATGAAAGATGCATAGACGTCTTTCTCCAAGCTGTTGTACGTCCCGGCCATCAGCCAAAGGCCCACGTCTTCAGCGAGGCTAACAGCACGTCAGCTGTTAGCCATCTGAGGGTCACTGCTCCAAGCTGTGAACACTTTTCCTGGAAGTTATCTTGAAACCAAACCGGAGCTGATAACATTACTCTGGGAGGCTTCAGCAGACCTCACGAGACCGTGGCAAGATGAAAATGTGTCGCCTATAAAACGCAGCAGGGCATGCGCGTCTGGCTTGACTAATTTACTGGAGTCGAGATAAGAAAATCTTCACAAAGGTAAACGTCGTTTCATCACGGTACGGATGTCCAGCCGAAACCAAACAGAGGATGAGCCACTCTGGTTAAACATCTCAAGATAAGATTCAACCATTTCCTTTCTTTAATCTTCCTCCTTAACTCCTTATGTTTATTTCTAAATGTAAACTGTAAGTTTGTGCCACAGAAATAAGTTAATATAAGACCCATTAACTTGTGTTCTGTTGTCTTATGTTTTAATCTGCTGAAAAGTTAGTTATAAGTTGTGATCGATCAATCTATGTAAATATGTTGTGATTGTAATTTGATGATTTTGTTATTAAATGACTCTGCCTTTGGTAGGTCAACATAATAACGTTTCCTGTCAAGTTACATTACATTCACTGAGCCACAGATTTATTGATTTAATCTGAAAAAGTTGAGAACCCGTATAACTGATGATAAATTTGTGTCAGTCTAAACCTGCTCAAATCTATCATCTAAATCAGTGGTTCCCAAACTTTTTTCAGTTCTGTACCCCTTCAGACATCTGACCTCAAGCCAAGTACCCCCTAATTACACGGCCTTTAAAATGTGTTTGTAAACACTGCACCCATCAAATAAAAATAATATGCAACTGTTATTTACCACCAAATGATGTTTATTAGTAAATGTTAGTATTACTAAGCAACACATTTATTTTATAGTCTATGAATTATCCAAAAATTTAGCCTGTGTAGAATGAATAATTTGCTAAATATTTTTATGGTGGGATAACGAAGTTATTCAACAGTGTATTTAGTTAAACTCACCACAGCTTTAATGAGAAGGATGTGCTTGGAAAGATGCGCACAACTCTGCAATGTTTGGTTTAATTTGAGACAGTCTGAGTCTTAAATCGTTTTCAACACAAAGTCTTGCTCTGTATTTTGTTTTCATATTTGTCAGAGCTGAGAATCCACTTTCACACAAGTATGTTGTAGCAAAGGGCATCAAAGTCTTTACAGCACGTTTGGCTAACTCAGGCTGTTCTGTGGCCAGTCCGATCCAGAAATCAGGCAGTGGCTTCTGGTTGGGCGACGGGCTTCCCCACACCACAAGGATCCATATCCCGCCCAGCCCGCTCCACATCCGAACACTCGTCACTGTCCATGGCCATGCAGCTAGCAGGTTGGCTAGCAGGGCTAGCAGATGCACTGCTAACATCTTGGGGTGTTATTGTCAGGAGGGTGTGGCATGATGGCGCCTGTGTGTGGCTTAGCCGGCTTTACTCCTCTGCGCATTATTTATTCGGCGCTTCTATTTTTAAATTATTTAACTTTTTTCAGTCTGGATAAAAACTTTGTCACTTATGCAACCCGTGTTTATGACCGGGATGCATTATTGGCGATTAACAAGTCGTGGATGAGCTGTCGTGACAGCTGGAGCAGTTTCTCAGGGAGTCGTCCACCTCCGTTTGTCTGCTGCTCACCTGAGTGTCCCCTGCAAAGTTACAGACGTAAAAAGCGGAAAAGAGGATCTAGAGCTGGTATCCAGGTTCGCTTCAGACTGGACCGAAGACATTTTACTGGGAAGCGCGGAGCTTCTCGCTGTCTACAAACTGTTTCACTAAACTGGGAGATTGACACGTCACCTGAAGCCGGGCCAGCGCGGACCTCTACCTGCCTGTCTTCCGGGTGTTTTTCAACCTGCCTGGATGGATATCATCGTGCTCACCATCACGGATCTCCTCGTCGTAAACGCTCTTCTGATGTGAGCAACTTGATCTACGTGCCGCTGTCATCAGATGTGGGGGCTGCCGAGCTGTCATCGCTACGCATGGCCCTCCTCAACGCGCGCTCCATCAGCAACAAGTCTTTCGTTTTGAATGAATTGATTACGAAGGAGTCCCTGGATTTTATGTTTTTAACTGAAACTTGGCAACGAAGTTTGGATTTCGTTCATCTGCGGGAACTCTGTCCAGGTAACTGTGCCCTTCTTGCCACACCCCGTGAGGCGCGTAGAGGTGGTGGTCTTGCGGCCGTGTTCAAGGACTGTTTTTCCTGCAGACTTGTAAATCCAGCCTCGTTCTCCTCATTTGAGCTACAAATAATTAAAGTAGGCTCTTTTAAATTATTTTACTGCATTTTAATTTATAGACCTCCAGGCACAGCTAGTGTATTTTTATCAGAATTCACTGATTTTCTGTCCTCCATTATTAAGCTGGAGAATGTTCTGATTTTGGGTGATTTTAATTTGCACATTGATGATGTCACTTGTAAGGCAGCAGCAGACTTTATATCCATCACTGACTCATTTCACTTTACTCAGCATGTGGGTGACTCCACTCATTTTAGAGGCCACACCCTGGATCTTGTTTTTTCTTTAGGCCTGGATGTGGAAGATGTTCGAGTGGAGGATTCATTTTTAAGTGATCACAAATGTATTTATTTCAATGTGTCGTTCAGTCCTGATCCTGCTCCTTCTGGCCTTTTGATCCAGAAGCGGATCATCACTGAGCACACTCATGAAGCTTTTAATTCCCTGTTTGATTTTGCCTCTTTAGATTGTGACATCATGAATGTGGATTCAGTTGTTTCTTGTTTTAACACTCATTGTAAGGAAATATTGGACACTATAGCACCTTTTAAGCGTAGCACTGTCCAGCGTACAAACTGTCCTTGGACTAATAATGAAATTCTTAGTTTGAGGAGAGCATGCCGGAAAATTGAACGTCTGTGGAAACGTACTGGACTGGTGGTTCACAGACTACATCTTAAAGAATTGATCTGCTCTTTGAACGAGATGCTTAAGACTGCCAGAGCTCGTTACTTTGCAAATCTCATCAAATCCAAAGGACGAAATCCAAAATTTTTATTTGATACGATTAAGAACATTGTCTCTCCAGCATCTTCGTCTCAACGTGATCTCACATATGCAGATTGCAATCGTTTTTTAAATTATTTCATTGATAAAATTACCAGCATCAGGGCAAATATTTGTCCCTCACCTGCCCTTCCTCTGGTTCCTTTATCGCTGACCCCTGACAAGTGGTCTTTTTTTACCCCTGTTTCCACTAAGGACATCTCAGATCTTTTGGGTCATATGACGCTGTCATCGAGCCCCCATGATGTCCTCCCTACGTCTCTTTTTAAAGACATTTTTAGCTGTATTGGCCCCAGTGTCGTACAAATGATAAATTCCTCTCTTCATTCTGGCACTGTCCCACACCACTTTAAAACTGCTGTCGTCTGTCCTTTACTCAAAAAGCCAAACTTGGATTCATCGTTGCCTGAAAACTACAGACCTATCTCCAAACTTCCCCTTCTGTCAAAGATCCTTGAGAAGGTTGTAGCACAACAGCTAAACTGCTTTTTGGAGACTGATGACTTTATGGATTCTTTTCAGTCTGGTTTTCGCAAACTTCACTCCACAGAAACTGCATTATTAAAAGTTTCTAATGATGTGTTGATGGCAGCTGATTCTGGAAACTACACTGTGTTGGTTTTATTGGACTTGTCTTCAGCCTTTGACACAGTGGATCACACTGTTTTGATCAACAGAATGAGAGAGTTTTTTGGCATTTCTGGCACTGTTTTAAATTGGTTTATTTCTTATTTATCCGAAAGGTCTTTTACTGTTTTTATGAACAATGTTCACTCTGATGTTGCGCGGCTGTCTTGTGGGGTACCCCAAGGTTCAGTTTTGGGCCCGATCCTCTTTTTATTGTATCTACGCCCTTTAGGTTTTATTTTGAAACGTTACAGTAATGTATCTTATCACTTGTATGCTGACGACATCCAGCTGTACTGTTCTTTTCGAACTTCTGAGTTCCATAAATTGACTGAACTCAGAAACTGTCTGTTGGATATCAAATCATGGCTGAACGACAATTATCTGCAGTTAAATGCAAATAAAACCGAGACTCTTATCATTGCCCCTGATGATAAAATCCAAATTATCCAACAGCATCTTACGTTTTTAAATCTTTCAGTAAATAAGAACATCAGAAATTTGGGTGTCGTCTTTGATAGTTCTTTATCTTTGGACAGTCATTGTAAATTGTTAGTTCGAAATTGTTTTTATCATCTAAGAAACATTTCAAAATTACGATGTATTGTATCACAGAAGGAACTGGAGATGATTGTTCATGCTTTTATTTCGTCTCGGTTAGATTACTGTAACAGTCTTTTAATGGGTCTGAACAAATCTTCTTTAGCTCGACTTCAGTCTGTGCAAAATGCTGCAGCAAGGCTGCTAACTAGAACCAATAGAAGAGCTCATATCACTCCTGTTCTGGCCTCCCTGCATTGGCTCCCCGTGCATTTCAGGAGTCATTTTAAAATTTTGGTTTTAACTTTCAGGGCATTGCATGGTCAGGCTCCCAAATATTTATCGGACCTTTTGAAGCCTCTCCGTCCCACCAGGACTTTGAGATCTTCAAATCAAATGCTACTGATGGTACCAAGAACGTATTTTAAAACACGTGGAGACAGAGCATTCCAAGTGGTGGCCCCGAGGCTTTGGAACGCTCTCCCTCTGTCACTGCGCAGCTCAGACTCTATCGACTCTTTTAAAAAAGATCTTAAAACGTATTTATTCAGACTGGCTTTTAATTAAATTTTATGTATTTTTTCTCTTTTTATTTTTGCTTGTGAAGCACTTTGTGATGTCATTGTCTGTGAAAGGTGCTATATAAATAAAGTTTACTTACTTACTTACTTACTTACTATTCGAAGAATTGTTTGGAGCGATGTCGCTGGCAGGTTCACCTCCTGCAGTAGGCTGGCTGGTGATAGCTGTCGGTGTCTTTCTGGATTCGCATATTTTCTTTTTTAAAAATAAAAATGTAAATGTCACATTTTTGTCATCTGTGTATGTTTCCCATACTTGACAGACGAAATTGGCCTCTGCATTTAACCCAACCACCACCAGATGGTGCAGTGAGCAGCCGTAGTCAGCGCTCGGGGAGCTGGGGAAAATAGATGTGCACTCGTAGACACCCCAAGTTGTGCCGTGGCCGGGGTTCGAACCTGGGTCCTTCGGATCACAAGTCTGATTCCCTAGCCACTACACCATCTATCCATCTTTTCTCAGCTCCGACAAGAAGTTGAGTGAAGGCTGCTTTGATCGACAGGTGTCCCATCAGCGAGTCACGCCTATTTTCACATCCTTCTACTTTGCCAGTGCAATGATTTTGCTGAACACTAGATGGCAGCATATACATGTGTATTATTTGAAGGCACTTCAGTCTTTTTTCACTTTATTTTTTCAAATTTTCTCACGTACCCCCTAAGTCCCTCCTGCGTACCCCCAGGGGTACAAGTACCCCACTTTGGGAAACACTGCTCTATGTGTTGTTCTTCATGTTGCTCTACTTGTTGTATGACAGACGTATCACAACATTTCTGAAAACACAGGGAAGGAACTTGATGTGGCGATTGTCTTTGAGCAGTAGATGTTTTGTTGAAGTGACGTTGCAGCACCACATGGTGGACTCATGGGTCTCAGAACCGCTCTAGTTTTCATCGTTAAAACAAAAGTGTAAATGTTCAAAGGGTTAAAGATGAAAAGCTTGTTTGAGTGTTTGAAAAGAGAAACCAACAGGAAGTTCTTCCTGAAATGAGTCCAGCTCCAGAGTTCTATGCATGTTGCTCTACACATTTTCTCTGTATGTTTCTATGCATGTTGTTACACATTGCTCTATGTGTTGCTCTACATGTTTGTCTGCATGCTGCTCTGTGTTGATCTACAAGCTGTTCTACATATGCATTGCTCTTTGTGTTTATCTACATGTTGCTCTATGTGTTGAAATGTTGTTCTACATATGCATTGCTCTATGTGTTTCTATGCATGTTGTTCTACATGTTTCTATGCATGTTATGTTACACATTGCTCTTTGTGTTTATTTACGTGTTGCTCTATGTGTTGTTCTTCATGTTGCTCTACGTGTTGTATGTGGGACAGACATATTGCAACATTTCTGAAAACACGCTGAAGGGACGTGATGTGGCGATTGTCTTTGAGCAGTAATGTTTTGTTGAGGTGACGTTGCATCACATGGTGGACTCACGGGTCTCAGAACCGCTCCAGTTTTCATCGTTAAAACAAAAGTGTAAATGTTTAAAGAGTTAAAGATGAAAAGCTTGTTTGAGTGTTTGAACAGAGAAACCAACAGGAAGTTCTTCCTGAAATGAGTCCAGCTCCAGAGTTCAGACATTGTCACTTGGTCACGGTATCCAAACCAGTTAGAGCCCCATAGTCCATTTACTGCACTGTGAACTACATTCTTTGTGTACTACATTCTGTGTATTCTACATTCTGTGTATACGAGATTCTGTGTGTACTACATTCTGTGTGTACAGTACTACATTCTGTGTATACTACATTCTGTGTGTACTACATTCTGTGTGTACTAGATTTTGTGTGTACTACATTCTGTGTACAGTATACTACATTCTGTGTGTACTACATTCTGTGTATACTACATTCTGCGTGTACTACATTCTGTGTATTGTGGTGGACCACTAGGGGGCTCTACTCACACCCAGTGGACCGAGTGTGTTACAGGATGCTTTTATTGTGAAAGGTCCAGAGGACCGGATGTTGTGTTGGTATATAAGGCGGTGTTGGGTGGTTTCCCGCCAGTTTAGTAGGAGATGATTAAAAGTGAAGAACTATATCCCGTCTCCTGTGTCGTCTCTTCACCACCTCCTACACTGGTGACCTACGTGAATTGAAATGACGACATCTGAAGGTCCAGCCAGCTCTCCTCAGCTGTCCGAGGTTGTGGAACCTCCACCGGCGGCCCCGCTCGCTTTTGCGGTGGCCGTTAAAATCCCGGACTTCTGGCTGCACGCACCTCAGTCGTGGTTCGCCCACATCGAATCACAGTTTGCTCTTCGCGGGATATCTGCAGACGACACCAAATACCACCATGTGGTAGCTTCACTGGACCCATCGTCCACACAGCGGGTAATGAGCCTGCTCGAGGACCCCCCTGCACAAGGAAAATACGACGCCCTCAAAGAACTCCTTCTGCAGCGTTACACACTCTCAGAAGCGGAGCGCGCCGAGAAACTGTTTTCCCTCTCCGATTTGGGCGATGGCACAGCTCTGGAGCTCATGGAAGGCATGTTGTCTTTGAGGGGGTCGGCAGACTGTGAGTTTCTCTTTCTCCACCTCTTCCTCCGACGGCTCCCGGCTCCAGTGCGCACAGCCCTGGCCAACTCCTCGTTTCTGCAGCAGAAGGATTACCGCTCGCTGGCCCGCGAAGCCGACCGCATCCTGCTGGCTGCGAGGACTTTCGCGGTACAGGCGGCAGTCCCCGGATCTCCAGCAGCACCTCAGCTTCAAGCATCGCCCTCAGCGCCGGACGAGTCATCGGTCGTAGCAGGCGTCGCTACCCGCAGGCGGACAGGAGCCGCCCTTTGTCCCTACCACCAGCGCTTTGGCGCCAAAGCACGACGGTGCGTCCCGCCGTGCAGCTTCGAGCCGCAGGGAAAAAGACGACGCCAGCGCACGCTAGCAGCCGCGGCCGTTGGCGACAAGGAAAGGCTGCTTTTCATCGAAGACTCGAGGTCGGGGAGGCGGTTCCTGGTGGACTCTGGTTCGCAGAAGAGCCTCGTTCCCCCGACTGGCTCCGACAGGTTGGCAGAAGGCTGCGGGCCGCAGCTAACCGCGGCTAATGGCTATCCCATCAAGACGTTTGGCGAAAGGTTGGTGACTGTTCGTTTCCATGAACGGGACTTCCAGTGGAACTTTGTGGTAGCTGCTAGCTCAGTCCCTATTTTAGGGGCTGATTTTCTTTGTGCTCACGGGCTCCTGGTTGACATAGCTAACAGACGTTTGATCGACGCTGTGTCTTTTTCGTCACTGCCTTGTGAGACGCGAGGAGCTGGGCCTTTAATGCATGCTAACTTTTTAGCTTCGGGTAATGTGTTTCAGCGTTTATTGTCTGAATTCCCCTCGCTGACTGTTCCTGATTTTGCAAACACAAACACAAAACATGGGGTCGAACATTATATTCCCACAACGGGCCCCCCGGTGTTCGCACGTGCACGCCGCCTCGATGCTACTAAGCTAGCAATAGCACAGGAAGAGTTTGCTAACATGGAGCGTTTAGGCATCGTGCAGCGCTCAAACAGTCCGTGGGCCTCCCCCCTGCACATGGTGCCCAAAGCAGACGGCAAATGGCGTCCATGTGGGGATTTCCGCCGCCTTAATAACATCACAGAGAACGATCGTTATCCCATCCCCCACATCCAGGATTTTTCAGTGCACCTGGCTGGGACCTCCATTTTTTCTAAAGTAGATTTAGTACGGGGGTACCACCAGGTTCCTGTGCATGTGGAGGATGTCCCTAAGACCGCTGTTATCACGCCTTTCGGCCTGTTTGAGTTTTTGCGCATGCCTTTTGGTCTTAAAGGTGCAGCACAAACATTTCAGCGGTTGATGGATTCAGTCCTAAGGGGTCTGTCCTTCGTATTTGTGTACCTGGATGACGTCCTGGTGGCTAGCAGCTCGGCTGAGCAGCACTTGTCCCACCTCCGTGAGGTTTTTCAGCGCCTGGCAGCACATGGCCTGATTGTAAATACAGCGAAATGCCAGTTTGGGCTGCCAGTCATTGACTTTTTGGGCCACCGCATTTCTGCAAGTGGTGCCGTCCCGTTACCAAACAAAGTGCAGGCGGTGTCAGATTTCCCACAGCCCCAGTCTGTTAAAGCGCTACAAGAATTTTTGGGAATGGTTAACTTCTATAACCGTTTCCTCCCCAGGGCAGCACAACTGCTGCGTCCGCTCTATGGAGCGCTGAAAAAGAAAAAGCCCAACGACAGTGTTGACTGGACACCAGAACGCCTACAGGCATTTGGTGATGCTAAAGCTGCACTGGCCACTGCTGCCCTTTTGGCCCATCCATCCCCAGCGGCGCAAATAGCTTTAACAACCGACGCATCTGATGTTGCGGTGGGGGCTGTGTTAGAACAGCAGGTTTCCGGGGTTTGGCAGCCGCTTGCATTTTTCAGCCGTACGCTACGGGACAATGAGCTGAAATACAGTGTTTTTGACAGAGAGTTGCTGGCGCTTTACCTGGCCACACGCCATTTCAGGTTTTTCCTGGAGGGCCGCCGGTTCACTGCATATGTTGACCACAAACCCTTGGTGTTTGCGATGTCAAAAATTTCTGACCCCTGGTCTGCTCGCCAGCAACGCCACCTCGCAGCGGTGTCTGAATTTACTACAGACATTCAGCATGTGGCTGGAAAATCCAACGTGGTGGCCGACTGTCTCTCCCGGGTGCTGATCTCTCCCGTATACGTTGGCATCGATTTTTCTGCTATGGCTGCGGACCAACGTAGCGACGCAGAAATACTCGAGCTCCAGTCCGGGCCCACGGGCCTCGAGTTGGAGGAACGGCAGGTGAATGACGGAGGTCCCCTCCTGCTCTGTGATGTTTCTACTGGCAGGCCCCGCCCCCTGGTTCCAGTTTCATGGCGACGCCGCGTTTTTGACTCCTTACATTCCCTTTCTCACCCAGGTGTTAGAGCCTCGGTGAAACTGGTCAGTTCAAAGTTTGTTTGGCCCGGTCTGCGTAAAGCAGTTAAGGAGTGGGCAGCAGCGTGTGTCCCATGCCAGCGTGCTAAGGTTAACAGGCACACCAAAGCACCTTTGGAACCTTTCTCCATTCCTGGTCGGCGGTTTGACCATGTGCACGTAGACCTGGTGGGCCCTCTGCCTCCATCACAAGGTTTTACTCATCTGCTGACTATGATAGACCGGACCACCAGGTGGCCTGAGGTGGTTCCTCTGACATCCACGACATCTGCAGTGGTGGCCCGGGCATTTTTGTCTACCTGGGTGGCGCGTTTTGGCCCCCCTTCAGACATTACATCGGACAGGGGCCCGCAGTTTGTTTCTGAACTTTGGTCTACCATGGCCAAGGGTCTGGGGACTAACGTTCACAGGACCACCGCTTACAACCCCCAAGCTAATGGTTTGTGTGAACGGTTTCACAGGTCATTGAAAGCCGCACTTCGCGCTGCATTGACCGGTGACAACTGGATTGACCGTCTTCCCTGGGTTTTGTTGGGGTTACGCACCGCAACCAAAGAGGACCTGAGCTCTTCCCCGGCTGAACTGGTTTTCGGTCAACCTGTGCGCGTCCCCGGTGAGTTTTTACCTGAGGTACCCTCACCACAGTTCGCCCCACCGTTGCTACATTTTTCACCTCAGGAGGCCCCTTTTCGTGTCCCCGGCCCGGTACACCATTGTTTACCGCAGTCGTTTGTCCCTAAGAGTCTGGAGTCCTCTAAATTTGTTTTTGTCAAACACAATGCACACAGGACACCACTACAGCCTTTGTATGATGGACCGTTTCGGGTTCTTCAACCAGGTCCGAAACACTTCCTTTTAGATTTAGGGGGTCGTACTGAGACTGTCTGTATCGATAGGCTTAAACCAGCTCATGTTATGTCAGATGATCAGGTTGTTACGGCCCAGGCTCCTCGCAGGGGCAGACCTCCATCCACGTTGCTAACGGACTGCGGTCCTTCTTCCAGAGACTCTCAACGTCCATTGGAGCCTGAATCTTCTGCAGACCCTCCTCGTAGCCCTCCGCTTCATCAGACTGGTTCCGCAGGGCCCAGGTTCAGCCGTTCTGGTCGTTTGATCAAACCTAAAATGCGGGACTAGTGATGGACCTTACTGGGTGTTCTGGGGGGGCGTGTGTGGTGGACCACTAGGGGGCTCTACTCACACCCAGTGGACCGAAGGCATTACAGGATGTTTTATTGTGAAAGGTCCAGAGGACCGGATGTGGTATTGGATATATAAGGCGGTGTTGGGTGTTTCCCGCCAGTTTAGTAGGAGTTGATAAAAAGTGAAGATCTACATCCCGTCTCCTGTGTCGTCTCTTCACCGCCTCCTACAATATCAATTGATAATATATCAATGTGTATACATTGAACATGTAAACACCAATACTGTATATCTTTACAGGAGTTGGGGGTATTGTGTGTGTGTGAAAAATTATATGTATACTGTATATATATACTGTGTGTATATA
>JBBPBX010030838.1:8400-34914 GCA_038048925.1 Garcialebias charrua
TAAGTCGGGGACTACCTGTATATATATATATATTAGGGGTTGAATGAGTACATAATTTTTAAACTCGACATTAACATAATAATACTCAAGTAGAGCTCGAGTAGTTGATGATGTCATAGGATCTCAAGATGCAAAAAATAATTAACTAATTAAAACCGCAACAAAAAAAAGTAATTTATTATTTACAAAAAAAGACCAACAAAACATTGGGAGCATATATTTGGCTTCTACCATTTATCTTACAGCAAATAAGTCACAGGAAACCCAAAACTGTTGGTTAATATTATTAAGCTGCAAAAGGTTTTTATAGGTTTAGAGATTAATATTTTTTGCCTTTTATTTGTGAAACAAGGTCAGAGGAAGCTGGTTCTGGTTCGGTCCATTGGACCCGGTGTTACACCACATTCTGTGATCTGCAACAGTTCATGCAACACTGCCCCCTACAGTCACAATATACAGTGGTCACAGAATATGGTGTTAACACCGGTTCGCAACGCGCTCCAAAAAGGAAGTTGATTCATTTTCTGTTCTGTAACTGTGACGTGATGACGTCACTACGAATACTCGACTTGAAATACAGTAATTACAACTCGATAGAGGCCCAAGTAATTGATGTGTCGATTACTCGAGTGGTCTGTTAAAGCCCAAAAATATATATATATATATATATATATATATATATATATACATACATATTTTTAGTTTTTTTTAATTGTCATGTTTTTAAATGAAATTAATAAAATTTATAAAAATAAAAATAAACTTTGGCGCAGGGGATAAAGCGGGCGGCACATATGCTTGAGGCTGAGCCTCTCCACAGGCGTCGCGGGTTCACGTCCCAGACCCGACGAGCTTCTTTCTGTGGTGTCTCCCCCCTCTCTACCGTTTCGCCCTCTCCCTCTCCAATAAAGGCCACTAGAGCCCAAAAACGTAAAAAATAATTAAAAAAAATAAAAAAAAATAAAATAAACTGATGTATTTACTTCTTCCTGTGTGCGTTGGGTGCAGGTGTGGGCGTGTTTACCTGCTCTGGTCCCAGTTTGAAGCAAACAAAATGAGGATCTTCCTGCCGTGCTGGTCGGGATTCTCCAACACTCCGGGGAAACCGTCCATCAGAGCCCGTCTGATGCCAGGGTCGTCCAACTGGTTAACGTGCACGTCGTCGGGAACACACGAATGTTCATATTAACTTTAAATTGAACAACGTTTGCTGTAAAAACTTGTAAAGATGATCATGAGACGAAACGGGACAAAAAACTCCTGAGGAACCTCCGGATGTTCTTGACTCAACCAAAGGTCCGTCTGAGGACGAGGCGGGACAGAGGACCTGACATGTTCTGTTGGTTGAAAACTAAACATGTGACTCTACACAAAAACAACACAAAGTAAAACTAACACAACAGATCTCGGCTGTTTGACTCCTGTAAAGTCCAGGGGCCTCATGTATCAACCATGCGTGCGCACAAAAACATTGCGCACGTCACTTTCCACGCAAAGTGGCGTATGTATCAAATCTGATATGAACGGGAATATCTGCGCTTCCACGTACAAATCCACGGCTGCTCCCCTGTTGGCGTACGCACGTTTCTGTGGTTATTGTTCCTTTGGCGACACTTACAGGTGATCTGTGAAACCGTGTCCACGATGTGAAAACAATCATAAATCCCACCAAACACACATGATTAACGATTATTACATCCACATGGACGCAATTAGATGAGTGGATATAAAAGCATGCGCCAGATAGTGGCAACAATATTGACAACAATGAGATGTAATTTCTTTAAATAAGAAGTTAACCAAGCTGTATTAACACGCCTACGTTTAGGTCAGTGGGTAAAGCGCTTGCCTTTAGTTCCAAAGGTCGTGAGATCGACTCCCGCATGGTACAACGTTTTTCTTTTTTTTTCGTTCCAGATTGAAATACACATGAAAACTATTTACAAAACAATAAATCGTCTGCTTCCTTTCATTTCATGTATTGTTCTATTTCTTGTTGTTTCATTCAATAGTTTTCCTGTGGTCTTTAAATCTGGAATGAAAAAAAAAAAACATTGTACCAAGCGGGAGTCGATCTCACGACCTTTGGGACGAAGGGCGGGCGCGTTCGCCACTAAGCTATACAGGCATGTTAGATCAGCTTGGTCAACTTCTTATTTAAAAGTGGATGGTTTGTTTTGCACTGTGCGTGCCGAATGAAGCCTTTTTCCGTGCTTCTCTGCCTCACTCAGAAGTGATTTCTGTTCACAGTCCGTGAAGTTCCTCTTTTTTCCACGTTCCGACATGATTTGCAATGGAGCAGAGACGACATTCCTGTCGTGCATGGCATATTTGAATGACTTTGCATATTCATACGGAGGCGTGTCAAGGGCGGAGTCGGCCACTCTCTCATGTGCGCTGAATTCCACGTTGATTGTGTTGTACATAAGGAATGTGCGTGGATTCCGGTGTACGCACAGTTTGATAAATCTGGATTTTTTTGTGCGTGGACACTTTTCTGGATTTGTCCGTACGTGACTTTTCAGTAAGAAATCTACGCAAGTCTTTGTACATGAGGCCCCAGGTTCTTCTTCAGAAACAAACCATGTTTCTCCCTTAGAGCTGAAGCTTCTGATCACAGCTGTGTTTCACCAGTCCTTGACTATGGAGATGTTGTCTACATGTGTATTCAAACAGTTGTTCTAGTGGACCATTAAGATTTATTACTGGTTGTAGCTGTCGTACTGTGATCTGTTTTAAAACCAAGTCTTCCCTGTTTAACAGGCGACATGTGAATTGGATGACTCTGGTGTACAAGTCTCTCATGGGCCTGCTTTCAAATTATTTACCGTATTTTCTGGAATATAGGTCGCACCTGGATATAGGTCGCATTGTCCAATTATTGCCAAAGAATTGGGAAAAATCCATATATAGGTCGCACCTACGTCAAAATGTGGACCGTGTTTAGCTCTGCTGCAAATGTCTGACACAGGAGCACACAGCAAGGCTTTTAAGAAGATTAACACTTAAAAACAATTATTTGTTTGATAAAAATTATAGCAAATATGTGTCTGAGCTGAACTTTTCTTTAATAAATGAATAATTTTAGCAGGATAAACACCTAAAAAATATATTTGTTAGCTGACATTATTGTAAGAGTGTGTCTCAGTTTTAATTTTTGTTAATAAATTATTACAAATCAGCTTATTTTATAAAAAGCCATAAATAGGTCGCACCTGAATATAGGTTGCAGGGCATGCAAAAATGATAAAAAGCCGCGACCTATAGCCCGGAAAATACGGTATGTACTTTTATTCAAAGAATGGACAGGAGTTATGCCTCACGCTCTAAGGACTAGGTTTCATAATAATTTATATTAAAAAAAAAAAGGTTGTGTCCTTTCAAAAGAAACCTTAAAACTCTGGAACATGTCGAGGTTCTGCTGCCGGAACTGGAAGTACTGGGCCAGCAGGCGGAACGTCTCCACGTGGTCAAACTTTCTGGCTCTGAGGAAGCGAATGATGAATTCATCGTCTGTTCGCAGAAAACCGATGTCCGGCCGTGTCACGATCATGTCCCGCACCTACGAGAACCAGGAACACAACACGTAGATTCTGAATCTTATCTGTGTTTTACAAACGGAACGGCGCTCGGAAAAGTCTGACAGCGAGAACTTATCGATATTTCTGTAGGAGCTAAACTGATTTGATCTTATTTAGGCATCTTCTAAAAATGGACCCTTGTAACCGATTATTACCTCAACCTAAACAAGTTGGATCGATCCATCAGTCTAAACAAGATGGATCGATCCATCAGTCTAAACAAGATGGATCAATCCATCGGTCTAAACAAGATGGATCGATCCATCGGTCTAAACAAGATGGATCGATCCATCGGTCTAAACAAGATGGATCGATCCATCAGTCTAAACAAGTTGGATCGATCCATCAGTCTAAACAAGATGGATCGATCCATCAGTCTAAACAAGATGGATCGATCCATCAGTCTAAACAAGATGGATCGATCCATCGGTCTAAACAAGATGGATCGATCCATCAGTCTAAACAAGTTGGATCGATCCATCAGTCTAAACAAGATGGATCGATCCATCGGTCTAAACAAGATGGATCGATCCATCAGTCTAAACAAGATGGATCGATCCATCAGTCTAAACAAGTTGGATCGATCCATCGGTCTAAACAAGATGGATCGATCCATCAGTCTAAACAAGATGGATCGATCCATCAGTCTAAACAAGTTGGATCGATCCATCAGTCTAAACAAGATGGATCGATCCATCGGTCTAAACAAGATGGATCGATCCATCAGTCTAAACAAGTTGGATCGATCCATCGGTCTAAACAAGTTGGATCGATCCATCGGTCTAAACAAGTTGGATCGATCCATCAGTCTAAACAAGTTGGATCGATCCATCAGTCTAAACAAGTTGGATCGATCCATCAGTCTAAACAAGATGGATCGATCCATCAGTCTAAACAAGATGGATCGATCCATCAGTCTAAACAAGTTGGATCGATCCATCAGTCTAAACAAGATGGATCGATCCATCGGTCTAAACAAGATGGATCGATCCATCAGTCTAAACAAGTTGGATCGATCCATCAGTCTAAACAAGATGGATCGATCCATCGGTCTAAACAAGATGGATCGATCCATCAGTCTAAACAAGATGGATCGATCCATCAGTCTAAACAAGTTGGATCGATCCATCAGTCTAAACAAGATGGATCGATCCATCGGTCTAAACAAGTTGGATCGATCCATCGGTCTAAACAAGTTGGATCGATCCATCAGTCTAAACAAGTTGGATCGATCCATCAGTCTAAACAAGTTGGATCGATCCATCGGTCTAAACAAGTTGGATCGATCCATCAGTCTAAACAAGTTGGATCGATCCATCAGTCTAAACAAGTTGGATCGATCCATCGGTCTAAACAAGTTGGATCGATCCATCAGTCTAAACAAGTTGGATCGATCCATCGGTCTAAACAAGTTGGATCGATCCATCAGTCTAAACAAGTTGGATCGATCCATCGGTCTAAACAAGTTGGATCGATCCATCGGTCTAAACAAGTTGGATCGATCCATCGGTCTAAACAAGTTGGATCGATCCATCGGTCTAAACAAGTTGGATCGATCCATCGGTCTAAACAAGTTGGATCGATCCATCAGTCTAAACAAGTTGGATCGATCCATCGGTCTAAACAAGTTGGATCGATCCATCAGTCTAAACAAGTTGGATCGATCCATCGGTCTAAACAAGTTGGATCGATCCATCAGTCTAAACAAGTTGGATCGATCCATCGGTCTAAACAAGTTGGATCGATCCATCAGTCTAAACAAGTTGGATCGATCCATCAGTCTAAACAAGTTGGATCGATCCATCGGTCTAAACAAGTTGGATCGATCCATCAGTCTAAACAAGTTGGATCGATCCATCAGTCTAAACAAGTTGGATCGATCCATCAGTCTAAACAAGTTGGATCGATCCATCAGTCTAAACAAGTTGGATCGATCCATCAGTCTAAACAAGTTGGATCGATCCATCAGTCTAAACAAGTTGGATCGATCCATCAGTCTAAACAAGTTGGATCGATCCATCAGTCTAAACAAGTTGGATCGATCCATCAGTCTAAACAAGTTGGATCGATCCATCAGTCTAAACAAGTTGGATCGATCCATCGGTCTAAACAAGTTGGATCGATCCATCAGTCTAAACAAGTTGGATCGATCCATCGGTCTAAACAAGTTGGATCGATCCATCAGTCTAAACAAGTTGGATCGATCCATCGGTCTAAACAAGTTGGATCGATCCATCAGTCTAAACAAGTTGGATCGATCCATCGGTCTAAACAAGTTGGATCGATCCATCAGTCTAAACAAGTTGGATCGATCCATCGGTCTAAACAAGTTGGATCGATCCATCAGTCTAAACAAGTTGGATCGATCCATCGGTCTAAACAAGTTGGATCGATCCATCGGTCTAAACAAGTTGGATCGATCCATCGGTCTAAACAAGTTGGATCGATCCATCAGTCTAAACAAGTTGGATCGATCCATCGGTCTAAACAAGTTGGATCGATCCATCAGTCTAAACAAGTTGGATCGATCCATCGGTCTAAACAAGTTGGATCGATCCATCAGTCTAAACAAGTTGGATCGATCCATCGGTCTAAACAAGTTGGATCGATCCATCGGTCTAAACAAGTTGGATCGATCCATCGGTCTAAACAAGTTGGATCGATCCATCGGTCTAAACAAGTTGGATCGATCCATCGGTCTAAACAAGTTGGATCGATCCATCAGTCTAAACAAGTTGGATCGATCCATCGGTCTAAACAAGTTGGATCGATCCATCAGTCTAAACAAGTTGGATCGATCCATCGGTCTAAACAAGTTGGATCGATCCATCAGTCTAAACAAGTTGGATCGATCCATCGGTCTAAACAAGTTGGATCGATCCATCAGTCTAAACAAGTTGGATCGATCCATCAGTCTAAACAAGTTGGATCGATCCATCAGTCTAAACAAGTTGGATCGATCCATCAGTCTAAACAAGTTGGATCGATCCATCAGTCTAAACAAGTTGGATCGATCCATCAGTCTAAACAAGTTGGATCGATCCATCAGTCTAAACAAGTTGGATCGATCCATCGGTCTAAACAAGTTGGATCGATCCATCAGTCTAAACAAGTTGGATCGATCCATCGGTCTAAACAAGTTGGATCGATCCATCGGTCTAAACAAGTTGGATCGATCCATCAGTCTAAACAAGTTGGATCGATCCATCAGTCTAAACAAGTTGGATCGATCCATCAGTCTAAACAAGTTGGATCGATCCATCAGTCTAAACAAGTTGGATCATCGATCCATCGGTCTAAACAAGTTGGATCGATCCATCAGTCTAAACAAGTTGGATCGATCCATCAGTCTAAACAAGTTGGATCGATCCATCAGTCTAAACAAGTTGGATCGATCCATCGGTCTAAACAAGTTGGATCGATCCATCAGTCTAAACAAGGTGAATCAACTCTTCAGTCTAAACGAGGTGGACGCTCACTGTATTTGTCTACCTGTTGGATGTCCTGATGGAGTGTGTTCGGGTTCTCGTTCAGCTCTAACCGGGCCTTCTCCGTTGTCTCAGAGCTCAAGCTGTGCTGGACTTGGTTCATCATGGAGCTTCGTTCTGATTTGATTCCAAACATTCAGAATAATTTATTTCAGAGGTTCCTTTAAACCAGTTTCTGGTTGAGGTTTTTCACAGTGTCCAGGGTCTGGACTTCAGAGTCCAACACCGTCCTCCAGTAGGTAGGATTAAAGCTTATGGACACTTCAGGGTGTCTCTGCCCTTTAAATGTAAAACACAATCATAAATGCTTTTTGTGTTTTGTATTGGAGATTTACAAAAGTGATTGTCTACAATCTGTGAAGACAATCAGGACAATCCAGAACCAACAATCATCTCAGCTGTCAGGAGGTCTCAGACTTCAGTTTTTGTTCTTCAGAATAAGGACATTTGAGATGTGTCAGCAGGACAAAGGACAGCAGAGGGTTTACAAAACACAGGCTGGTTCAGTTCTGGGGACCTCATATCCTGTTGAGATGTCCTCCTCGTCCCGCTGCTCCACGTTTCATAAACCAAACCGTCCAACATCTCAGGTGGACCTGAGGACTGGAAGGAGCGGGTCGTCTGGTTTCTCTCTGAGATACAGTCAAGAGTCAGTGAAGGCACCGTGGTCCAACATGGAGCGCCTCAACCTGGAAAACAGTGAAGACATCAACATCAAAATGTCTTCTTCAGGAGGACTACATCAGGACAGAAACCCTTCTCTACTGTCCATGTGCACCAGAGAATCTATGTTCAATACCAGTGTGGAATCCCGATATATAATCTGGTTTGAGTTTTTTTCTTTTAAATACAGTAATGTAAAAAAAAATCCTCTTTAGAAACGGTCAAAACAACATTCACATTTTCCAGAAGTTCTCGTGATGAAGACAAAAAGAGCTGGAACTGATCCTGACTTCAGATCTAAAGAAGTTTCAACAGACAGAAATCTGAAAAAATTAATTTAACTAAACCCAAATAAATCATGGACCTGTCCTCTGTCCCACATGGACCTATCTTAGTCTCTGTCCTCTGTGTCCAAAATGGACCTGTGTCTAGTCTCAGCTCTCTATCCCACATGGACATGTCTCTAGTCTCTGTCCCACATGGATCTGTCTCTAGACTCAGCCCTATGTCCCACATGGACCGTTGTCTAGTCTCTGTCCTCTGTCCCACATGGACATGTCTCTAGTCTCTGTCCCACATGGACATGTCTCTAGACTCAGCCCTCTGTCCCACATGGACCTGTCTCTAGACTCAGCCCTCTGTCCCACATGGACCTGTCTCTAGACTCAGCCCTCTGTCCCACATGGACCGTTGTCTAGTCTCTGTCCTCTGTCCCACATGGACATGTCTCTAGTCTCTGTCCCACATGGACCTGTCTCTAGACTCAGCCCTCTGTCCCACATGGACCGTTGTCTAGTCTCTGTCCTCTGTCCCACATGGACTTGTCTCTAGACTCAGCCCTCTGTCCCACATGGACCGTTGTCTAGTCTCTGTCCTCTGTCCCACATGGACAAGTCTCTAGTCTCTGTCCCACATGGACCTGTCTCTAGACTCAGCCCTCTGTCCCACATGGACTTGTCTCTAGTCTCAGCCCTCTGTCCCACATGGACCTGTCTCTAGTCTCTGTCATCTGTCCCACATGGACCTGTCTCTAGTCTCTGTCATCTGCCCCACATGGGCTAGTCTCTGTCCTCTGTCCCACATGGACCTATCTTTAGTCTCTGTCCTCTGTCCCACATGGACATGTCTCTAGTCTCTGTCCTCTGTCCCACATGGACATGTCTCTAGTCTCTGTCCTCTGTCCCACATGGACCTATCTTTAGTCTCTGTCCTCTGTCCCACATGGACATGTCTCTAGTCTATGTCCTCTTTCCCACATGGACATGTCTCTAGTCTCAGCCCTCTGTCCCCCATGGACCCGTGTCTAGTCTCTGTCCTCTGCCCCACATGGACCTGTGTCTAGTCTCTGTCCTCTGCCCCACATGGACCTGTCTTTAGTCTCTGTCCTCTGTCCCACATGGACATGTCTCTAGTCTATGTCCTCTTTCCCACATGGACATGTCTCTAGTCTCTGTCCTCTGTCCCACATGGACCTATCTTTAGTCTCAGCCCTCTGTCCCCCATGGACCCGTGTCTAGTCTCTGTCCTCTGTCCCACATGGACATGTCTCTAGTCTCTGTCCTCTGTCCCACATGGACATGTCTCTAGTCTCTGTCCTCTGTCCCACATGGACATGTCTCTAGTCTCTGTCCTCTGTCCCCCATGGACCCGTGTCTAGTCTCTGTCCTCTGTCCCACATGGACATGTCTCTAGTCTCAGCCCTCTGTCCCCCATGGACCCGTGTCTAGTCTCTGTCCTCTGTCCCACATGGACATGTCTCTAGTCTCTGTCCTCTGTCCCACATGGACATGTCTCTAGTCTCTGTCCTCTGTCCCACATGGACATGTCTCTAGTCTCTGTCCTCTGTCCCACATGGACCTATCTTTAGTCTCAGCCCTCTGTCCCCCATGGACCCGTGTCTAGTCTCTGTCCTCTGCCCCACATGGACCTGTCTCTAGTCTCTGTCATCTGTCCCACATGGACATGTCTCTAGTCTCAGCCCTCTGTCCCACATGGACCTATCTTTAGTCTCTGTCCCACATGGACCAGTGTCTTGTATGTCATCTGTCCAACATGGACATGTCACTAGTCTCTGTCCTCTGTCCCACATGGACATGTCACTAGTCTCTGTCCTCTGTCCCACATGGACCTATCTTTAGTCTCAGCCCTCTGTCCCCCATGGACCCGTGTCTAGTCTCTGTCCTCTGTCCCCCATGGACCTGTCTCTAGTCTCTGTCATCTGTCCCACATGGACATGTCTCTAGTCTCAGCCCTCTGTCCCACATGGACCTATCTTTAGTCTCTGTCCCACATGGACCAGTGTCTTGTATGTCATCTGTCCAACATGGACATGTCACTAGTCTCTGTCCTCTGTCCCACATGGACATGTCACTAGTCTCTGTCCTCTGTCCCACATGGACCTATCTTTAGTCTCTGTCCCACATGGACCAGTGTCTTGTATGTCATCTGTCCAACATGGACATGTCACTAGTCTCTGTCCTCTGTCCCACATGGACATGTCACTAGTCTCTGTCCTCTGTCCCACATGGACCAGTGTCTTGTATGTCATTTGTCCCACATGGACTAGTCTCTGTCCTCTGTCCCACATGGACATGTCACTAGTCTCTGTCCTCTGTCCCACATGAACATATCTCTAGTCTCTGTCCTCTGTCCCACATGGACCTGTGTCCAGTCTCTGTCATCTGTCCCACAATGACCTGTGTCTAGTCTCTGTCCTTTGTCCCACATGGACATGTCTCTAGTCTCAGCCGTCTGTCCCACATGGACCTGTGTCTAGTCTCTGTTCTTTGTCCCACATGGACATGTCTCTAGTCTCAGCCCTCTGTCCCACGTGGACATGTCTCTAGTCTCTGTCCTTTGTCCCACATGGACATGTCTCTAGTCTCTGTCATCTGTCCAACATGGACATGTCTCTAGTCTCAGCCCTCTGTCCCACGTGGACCTATCTTTAGTCTCTGTCCTCTGTCCCACATGGACATGTCTCTAGTCTCTGTCCTCTGTCCCACATGGACCTGTCTCTAGTCTCTGTCCTTTGTCCCACATGGAAATGTCTCTAGTCTCAGCCCTCTGTCCCACATGGACATGTCTCTAGTCTCTGTCCTTTGTCCCACATGGACATGTCTCTAGTCTCTGTCCTCTGTCCCACATGGACCAGTGTCTTGTATGTCATTTGTCCCACATGGACTAGTCTCTGTCCTCTGTCCCACATGGACCTGTGTGTAGTCGCTGTCCTTGGTCCCACATGGACAAGTCTCTGTCCTCTGTCCCACATGGACATGTCACTAGTCTCTGTCCTCTGTCCCACATGGACATGTCACTAGTCTCTGTCCTCTGTCCCACATGGACATGTCACTAGTCTCTGTCCTCTGTCCCACATGAACATATCTCTAGTCTCTGTCCTCTGTCCCACATGGACCTGTGTCCAGTCTCTGTCATCTGTCCCACATGGACCTGTGTCTAGTCTCTGTCCTTTGTCCCACATGGACATGTCTCTAGTCTCAGCCGTCTGTCCCACATGGACCTGTGTCTAGTCTCTGTTCTTTGTCCCACATGGACATGTCTCTAGTCTCAGCCCTCTGTCCCACGTGGACATGTCTCTAGTCTCTGTCCTTTGTCCCACATGGACATGTCTCTAGTCTCTGTCATCTGTCCAACATGGACATGTCTCTAGTCTCAGCCCTCTGTCCCACGTGGACCTATCTTTAGTCTCTGTCCTCTGTCCCACATGAACATGTCTCTAGTCTCTGTCCTCTGTCCCACATGGACATGTCTCTAGTCTCTGTCCTCTGTCCCACATGGACATGTCTCTAGTCTCTGTCCTTTGTCCCACATGGACATGTCTCTAGTCTCTGTCCTCTGTCCCACATGGACCTGTCTCTAGTCTCTGTCATCTGTCCAACATGGACATGTCTCTAGTCTCAGCCCTCTGTCCCCCATGGACCTGTGTCTTGTATGTCTTCTGTCCCACATGGACCTGTGTCTAGTCTCTGTCATCTGTCCAACATGGACATGTCTCTAGTCTCAGCCCTCTGCCCCACATGGACCCGTGTCTAGTCTCTGTCCTCTGCCCCACATGGACCTATCTTTAGTCTCAGCCCTCTGTCCCCCATGGACCCGTGTCTAGTCTCTGTCCTCTGCCCCACATGGACCTGTGTCTAGTCTCTGTCCTCTGTCCCACATGGACATGTCTCTAGTCTCAGCCCTCTGTCCCACATGGACCTATCTTTAGTCTCTGTCCCACATGGACCAGTGTCTTGTATCATGTCATCTGTCCAACATGGACATGTCACTAGTCTCTGTCCTCTGTCCCACATGGACCTGTCTCTAGTCTCTGTCATCTGTCCCACATGGACATGTCACTAGTCTCTGTCATCTGTCCCACATGGACATGTCTCTAGTCTCTGTCCCACATGGACCAGTGTATTGTATGTCATCTGTCCCACATGGACATGTCACTAGTCTCTGTCCTCTGTCCCACCTGGACATGTCTCTAGTCTCTGTCCTGTCCCACATGGACCTGTCTAGTTTCTGTCCTAGATGAACCTGTCTCTAGTCTCAGCCCTCTGTCCCACATGGACCAGTGTCTTGTATCATGTCATCTGTCCAACATGGACATGTCACTAGTCTCTGTCCTCTGTCCCACATGGACCTTTCTCTAGTCTCTGTCATCTGTCCCACATGGACATGTCACTAGTCTCTGTCATCTGTCCCACATGGACATGTCTCTAGTCTCTGTCCCACATGGACCAGTCTATTGTATGTCATCTGTCCCACATGGACATGTCACTAGTCTCTGTCCTCTGTCCCACCTGGACATGTCTCTAGTCTCTGTCCCACATGGACCAGTGTCTAGTCTATGCCCTCTGTCCCACATGGACCTATTTTAATCCCTGTCTTCTGTCCCATATGGACCTCTGTCTAATCTCTGTCCTCTGTCCCACATGGACCAGTCTAGTTTCTGTCCTCTGTCCCACATAGACCAGTCTTTGTCCTACATGGACCTGTCTCTACAGTCTCTGTCCTCTTTCTCACATGTCCCTCCATGTCCTCTGAACCTGAGTTACATCAGAATCCTCTAGAACTGGACCATGGTTTCTGAGAAGGAGACACAGAGACACAAAGACACAGAGACCTGCTCGGTGCTTGGATCCTGGTCCTGCTCGGCCTCCGGTGGTCCTGATGATGAAGAGGAGGAGGAGGAGGCTGGCAGCATCCCGCGACAAAACGGATTAAAATCCAAATAAAAACAAAATGAATCAAAATAAAATCAAAATGAATGAACCTGAAGGAGGAGGCGCGAGCTGCGTGGGGAGGAAGAGGAGGAGGATGAAGATCTCACTTTGTGCTCCGAGGACAGACGTCAGGACGTACAAATATGGTCAAGGAAACGGAAACTAATCATGTAGTTTCCGGTGCAGACCTTCAAAACAAGAGCATATGAAAACCATAGAGCATCAGCAGGAAGAATTTATAAATGTTGCATCTTTAGGTGGTTTAAATACAGTATTAATATTAAAAACAACTGGCTTTAAAAACAAAAGTACAGTATTTTCCTTTGTCGTCACTATTTTATTGTAGAAATAAGTTGACTGTGTTTCATTCATTCAACCTTTATTTATACAGATTAAACACAGATTGATCACATTGAGCCTCAGAGATTTACAAGAGAGACCTGATTTAGACGAACGGCAAGGAAAAAGAGAAAATATGTGGGGAGGTAAAAAATAAAATAAATTATATCTCGCAGTATGTCCTCACCGTGTGAGAGTTGGAAAAAAAAGAGACCTCGAACATAAACAATGTAATATGTAAGTAAAAATCTTCTCCGGCCAGTCAGCAGCAGCTCACTTATGTTAGTTTACTTTTTATTTTATAATTCAGATCATTAAACAGCTGATTCAGGATTAAAGATGTTTCAGGATCAGATTTATTAATTTTATCTTCAGTTTTATTCAAGATTCAAGAGCTTTTATTAACATTGCACCAGTTGTTACCAATACAGCGTGATTATGTATTCACAGTCATCCTGAAGATGGAATGAGTGTATAAAGCTGCTGCTTATTCAGAACACATGACATGTTCTTCAGCGCGGCCTCTCTCATCCGTTTCGGGATGAAGGTCAAAGGTGTGAAAAAAGGACAGTACCATAAGGGTCACAGCGTTGGTATTAAAAAAAATGTATCACATTTTGTCTGCCAAGACACCGCATGACACAGTAAAAAACCATACCAATAAGCACATTTAGACAGTTACATGTTGCATGTTGAAACTGAGGCAGGGAGGTTTTCTGTCCATGAGACATTCCAGATAGCGACACTCTGACCAGCCGGCCTCCGATAACGCTCATAGAAAAGTTCTCCGGGGGGGGGTAGCAGACAAGACAAGAGAGCAGCTGTTTTTCCACAGAAAAGCACATCTCAGGAGAAATTAGATATCCAGCCTTTTCCAAGGCTGTTTCCAAGGGAGTCAGATAAGAATTGACAAATATTTTCATTTCAGGCTCACATTGTAATTTCTGTAGCCTTCAGTCTGTAAGGGCGACTCTGTTCCAAAAATGATCCAATTCGGGACTTTTTCCACTGATCCAAGCTCTGACCTCAGATGTTGACCACAGCGTGCAGAGTCCCAGTCCGAGGGTGATCTGTTCACCCTCTGGATAAGCTCGCAAACAGCTGATTTCTCGAGGTCACCGCGCAGACCAGACGTCGGGTGCTCCAGGCATTAGTCCTGCTGAAGTCTCACCCCTCTTTTGCGATAGACCAGTGCTCCACAAACGCCAAAAAGCAAAGCGCTGCCATCATAATCCAATATAAACCAGATTCTTCACCTCCACAGAGCACAGCACAGAGAGCGAGACGCACACCATCCCCCCACAGGAATCCATGGCGTATCCTCTTCGTCACTCTGTGAGGGTGGACTGGCTCCCCTTGTTCCATTTCTTCTGTAGAAATCTTGTTTGTAGAATCGAATGCCCAAACCTCCAATCCATCTTAATTTGCATTCGAGGTGCTTAGCTGAAGAGCTGCAGGCAGCAAGGGGGGGGGGGGAGGACGGGAGAGGGAAGGACTATAAACTGCCACCGTTGAGAGCCAAGGTTGAGAGCCATTTATGCTCAGAAATGAGATACATAAAAATCTCTGAAGTTTTTATTTCAATGTTTTCTTGATCTATTCATTCAGATATTGATTGAAAATCTTTTTTTTTTTTTAAATACATGAGAAAAACGTTTAATTAAACGAAGGTGAACAGTGGCTAAAATGTTAAAACATCTAAAAGTTAGTATCTAATCTGTGTGAAGTGATGAATGTCTCGGACCTGAAAAGATTAATGTAACAAAACTTCTGTTAAACACAAAACAATACTTTTGACTCCTGCACACCGGGCTTTTATTTTGACAGAACGCTCTCGAGATTTCCGGTCTCAGTCAGGTGCGCTTCACTCACCTGCACGCGCCTGCTGCAACAGCGTTGATGGAGCGCGTTCACGGCGCGCACGTCTTTACAAATTCGGAACACTTTATTTTATGTCATTTTTACTGCAAATATCTAAAGAAACCAAATAAAATATTTTATTTGTATTTTTTTTAAACAATTTATTTTAAACTAAACATTTTCTCCTGGATTTTGAACCTTTAGAAAACATCCTATGCTCAATAATCCAGGTAGAAAAATCTAAAAAAATTCAGTCTAAGAAGAAGAATTTAAATGTATCATGACATTTTTTACTGAATAATTTATTTCAAAACTAATTTTCTTCTTCTTTCAGCTTTTTCCTCTTCAGGTGTCATCACAGCAAGTCCTCCACCTCACTCTGTCCTCTCTGTCCTCACTCCAACTACCTTCATGTCCTCTCTAACTGCATCCATATATCTCCTCTTTGTCTTTTTCCTGGCAGCTGCATTTCTAACATCCTTCTACCAATATACCCACTGTCCCTCCTCTGGACATGTCCAAACCATCTCAGTCTGGCCTCCCTAACTTTATCTCCCAGTTGTTCAACATGTGCTGTACCTCTGATGATCTCATTCCTGATCTTATCCATCCTTGTCACTCCTAAGGAGAACCTCAGCATCTTCATTTCTGCCACTTCCAGTTCTTTCTCCTGTCTTTTTGTCCATGTCTCTGTCTCCAGACCATACAACATAGCTGGTCTCACCACTGTCTTGTAAACTTTTCCTTTGACCTTTGCTGACACCTTTTTGTCACAAATCACTCCTGAAACTTTTCTCCATCCACTCCATCCTGCCTGGACTCTCTTCTTCACCTCTTTACCACATTCCCCATTTTCCTGGACAGTGGACCCCAAGTACTTGAAGTCCTGCACCTTTGTGACCTCTGCTCCTTGTAGCCTCACTGTTCCACCTCCTCCCTCTCATTCACACACCTACTCTGTCTTACTACGACTGACTTTCATTCCTCTTCTTTCAAGTGAACACCTCCACCTAGTTCCACCTGTTCCCTATTCTCCCCACAGATCACAATGTCATCTGCAAATATCATAGTCAACAGGGATTCCTGCCTGTCCTCATCTGTTAGTCGGTCCATCACCAGAGCAAACAAGAAGGGGCTCAGAGCCGATCCTTGATGCACTCCACCTTGAAGCTATCTGTCACTCCTACAGCACATCTCACCACTGTCCTGCTGTCCTCATACATGTCCTGCTGTCCTCATACATGTCCTGCTGTCCTCATACATGTCCTGCTGTCCTCATACATGTCCTGCTGTCCTCATACATGTCCTGCTGTCCTCATACATGTCCTGCTGTCCTCATACATGTCCTGCTGTCCTCATACATGTCCTGCTGTCCTCATACATGTCCTGCTGTCCTCATACATGTCCTGCTGTCCTCATACATGTCCTGCTGTCCTCATACATGTCCTGCTGTCCTCATACATGTCCTGCTGTCCTCATACATGTCCTGCTGTCCTCATACATGTCCTGCTGTCCTCATACATGTCCTGCTGTTCATACATGTCCTGCTGTCTCATACATGTCCTGCTGTCCTCATACATGTCCTGCTGTCCTCATACATGTCCTGCTGTCCTCATACATGTCCTGCTGTCCTCATACATGTCCTGCTGTCCTCATACATGTCCTGCTGTCCTCATACATGTCCTGCTGTCCTCATACATGTCCTGCTGTCCTCACACATGTCCTGCTGTCCTCACACATGTCCTGCTGTCCTCACACATGTCCTGCTGTCCTCACACATGTCCTGCTGTCCTCACACATGTCCTGCTGTCCTCACACATGTCCTGCTGTCCTCACACATGTCCTGCTGTCCTCACACATGTCCTGCTGTCCTCACACATGTCCTGCTGTCCTCACACATGTCCTGCTGTCCTCACACATGTCCTGCTGTCCTCACACATGTCCTGCTGTCCTCACACATGTCCTGCTGTCCTCACACATGTCCTGCTGTCCTCACACATGTCCTGCTGTCCTCACACATGTCCTGCTGTCCTCACACATGTCCTGCTGTCCTCACACATGTCCTGCTGTCCTCACACATGTCCTGCTGTCCTCACACATGTCCTGCTGTCCTCACACATGTCCTGCTGTCCTCACACATGTCCTGCTGTCCTCATACATGTCCTGCTGTCCTCACACATGTCCTGCTGTCCTCACACATGTCCTGCTGTCCTCACACATGTCCTGCTGTCCTCACACATGTCCTGCTGTCCTCACACATGTCCTGCTGTCCTCACACATGTCCTGCTGTCCTCATACATGTCCTGCTGTCCTCATACATGTCCTGCTGTCCTCACACATGTCCTGCTGTCCTCACACATGTCCTGCTGTCCTCACACATGTCCTGCTGTCCTCACACATGTCCTGCTGTCCTCACACATGTCCTGCTGTCCTCACACATGTCCTGCTGTCCTCACACATGTCCTGCTGTCCTCACACATGTCCTGCTGTCCTCACACATGTCCTGCTGTCCTCACACATGTCCTGCTGTCCTCACACATGTCCTGCTGTCCTCACACATGTCCTGCTGTCCTCACACATGTCCTGCTGTCCTCACACATGTCCTGCTGTCCTCACACATGTCCTGCTGTCCTCACACATGTCCTGCTGTCCTCACACATGTCCTGCTGTCCTCACACATGTCCTGCTGTCCTCACACATGTCCTGCTGTCCTCACACATGTCCTGCTGTCCTCACACATGTCCTGCTGTCCTCACACATGTCCTGCTGTCCTCACACATGTCCTGCTGTCCTCACACATGTCCTGCTGTCCTCACACATGTCCTGCTGTCCTCACACATGTCCTGCTGTCCTCACACATGTCCTGCTGTCCTCACACATGTCCTGCTGTCCTCACACATGTCCTGCTGTCCTCACACATGTCCTGCTGTCCTCACACATGTCCTGCTGTCCTCACACATGTCCTGCTGTCCTCACACATGTCCTGCTGTCCTCACACATGTCCTGCTGTCCTCACACATGTCCTGCTGTCCTCACACATGTCCTGCTGTCCTCACACATGTCCTGCTGTCCTCACACATGTCCTGCTGTCCTCACACATGTCCTGCTGTCCTCACACATGTCCTGCTGTCCTCACACATGTCCTGCTGTCCTCACACATGTCCTGCTGTCCTCACACATGTCCTGCTGTCCTCACACATGTCCTGCTGTCCTCACACATGTCCTGCTGTCCTCACACATGTCCTGCTGTCCTCACACATGTCCTGCTGTCCTCACACATGTCCTGCTGTCCTCACACATGTCCTGCTGTCCTCACACATGTCCTGCTGTCCTCACACATGTCCTGCTGTCCTCACACATGTCCTGCTGTCCTCACACATGTCCTGCTGTCCTCACACATGTCCTGCTGTCCTCATACATGTCCTGCTGTCCTCACACATGTCCTGCTGTCCTCACACATGTCCTGCTGTCCTCACACATGTCCTGCTGTCCTCACATGTCCTGCTGTCCTCACACATGTCCTGCTGTCCTCACACATGTCCTGCTGTCCTCACACATGTCCTGCTGTCCTCACACATGTCCTGCTGTCCTCATACATGTCCTGCTGTCCTCACGCATGTCCTGCTGTCCTCATACATGTCCTGCTTTCTGCATGTCCTGCTGTCCTCATGCATGTCCTGTACCAGTCTAACATACTTTTCTGCCACTCCAGATTTCCTTATGCAACACCACACCTCACCCTCAAATATTCCATTAAATATTTGAGTCAGAAACCTCACTGCCACCTCTCCAAGACATTTCCAAACCTCCACTGGTATGTCATCAGGTCCTACTGCCTTCCCCTTCTTCATTCTTTTCAGAGCTTTCCTGACTTCACCTTCACTAATCTTTCCCACTTCCTGGTCCACAGTTTCTTTGACCTCTAATCCCTTAAATTGATGACTTTTATTGTGAAGGCAAAGTGTGAGTTTATTGGATTGTGACGTATTTCCGGCTGTTTCCGGCTCTGCTGTCAGCTGTGTGGTGTCTTATCCATAGACATCATCTATCTACCTCGCTTTAACCTTTTTCGCCGTACTCTTTTTAATTCCAAAGGTTTTATTTCTGTTTTTTATTTATCTTTTTACATATTTTAAAGTTTAAACTTCAGTTTTCGGAACGCGTCACGTCGCTTTTTGTCGCCGTTTGTCTTGTTTTCAGTGTTTTTGTCTGAACTTGACAGCCATTACATTAGCGCCGCTGCTAGCCTCCATCCAACCTTTAAGTAATCAATCAGCCGATCGGAACCACAGAAATGGATCAATCAGGACTCGCAGCAGAAACACCCAAAGTAAGACGGAACATTTCCTGAGATGACTTTAGTTTCTTGTCTTGTTGGGTGTGACGTTGTTAGCTGTTAGCCAACATGGCGGCGGGGCAGACGAAGCTGAACTTTGAGACATGACAAGGTTCGGTTCCGAATCCGATTACAGTTCCTAATAAGGTTCACGATCAGGGAGGGAAACAAACCCAGAGGGTTCTGTGGAACCGTTCTGCTTCGAACAGAAGTGAAACATTTTGAACAGTTTTATCGATTTAAATGTGAACTACAGGATCCCGGAGGAGCCAAAATACTTCGACAAGATCAGAACCAGAACAAAACAACAAAATAAGTTTTGACACCAGAAGATGTTTATAATAATAATAATAAGTTATTATGTTATGTCAATATGTGACTGTCACATGGTTTCTTAATATTTATGTTAAATTACAGCTGTCGCCAGGAGTCACGTGATGTTTTCTGTTGATTTTTAAATCTGTTGTTTTGTTTTTGTTTCTTTAACCAGAACCTGAGGTTCTGTTCTGGATCGGTACCGGGTTTGAAAGTCTTTGGTTTGGTTTCTGATCCTGTCAGAACTTTAAAAACAAAAGGTTTATTTTTATAATTTTCACGTCTTCTTCCTGCTGCGTCACACCTGGACAGGTCTGGACATGTTCTGGTTCTGACTCACTGGGTTTGTCACGTGACTCGGTCATCAAGAGTTTATTTGACGTCATCAGAACCTCAGAGGTCAGAACCAGTTCAGCTGATAGAACTTGATCTAAACCTGTCTCTGATGTTCCTCCAGAACCCGTGGGGCCCGGTGGGCCCGACAGCGCCAGCGCCAGCCTGCTCCCTGACAGATGTGATGAGTGAACAGCTGGCCTCACAGCTGGATGAGGAGAACATCATCTTCACGTCAGAGTGAGTCCAAATCCACAGAACACGGCTCGGTTCAAGAGCTGAAACTCCACTACAGCTCGGTTCTGGATATTAACTGAGAGATAACAGGTCAAACCACTGGTTCAACAACCAACAGGTTAAACAGCTAAAAGGCTAACGAGTCGAAGCGCTAACCGAATAAACAGCTAAAAGGCTAACAAGTCAAAGCGCTAACAGAATAAACAGCTAAAAGGCTAACAAGTCAAAGCGCTAACAGAATAAACAGCTAAAAGGCTAACCAGTCAAAGAGCTAACTGAATAAACAGCTAAAAGGCTAACAAGTCAAAGCGCTAACCGAATAAACAGCTAAAAGGCTAACAAGTCGAAGCACTAACCGAATAAACAGCTAAAAGGGCAAAGCGCTAACAGAATAAACAGCTAAAAGACTAAAAAGTCAAAGCGCTAACTGAATAAACAGCTAAAAGACTAACAAGTCAAAGCGCTAACTAAATAAACAGCTAAAAGACTAACAAGTCAAAGTGCTAACTAAATAAACAGCTAAAAGGCTAACAAGTCGAAGCGCTAACCGAATAAACAGCTAAAAGGCTAAAAGGGCAAAGCGCTAACAGAATAAACAGCTAAAAGACTAACAAGTCAAAGCGCTAACTGAATAAACAGCTAAAAGGCTAACAAGTCAAAGCGCTAACAGAATAAACAGCTAAAAGACTAACAAGTCAAAGCGCTAACAGAATAAACAGCTAAAAGGCAAACAAGTTAAAGCGCTATCAGAATAAACAGCTAAAAGGCTAACAAGTCAAAGTGCTAACAGAATAAACAGCTAAAAGGCTAACCAGTCAAAGCGCTAACAGAATAAACAGCTAAAAAGCTAACAAGTCAAAGCACCAACAGAATAAACAGCTAAAAAGCTAACAAGTCAAAGCACCAACAGAATAAACAGCTAAAAGGCTAACGAGTCGAAGCGCTAACCGAATAAACAGCTAAAAGGCTAACAAGTCGAAGCGCTAACCGAATAAACAGCTAAAAGGGCAAAGCGCTAACAGAATAAACAGCTAAAAGACTAACAAGTCAAAGCGCTAACTAAATAAACAGCTAAAAGGCTAACGAGTCGAAGCGCTAACCGAGTAAACTGCTAAAAGGCTAACAAGTCGAAGCGCTAACAGAATAAACAGCTAAAAGGCTAACAGGGCAAACAGCTAGCTGGTTTGGTTCTGGAGGACATGGGTTTTGTCCACGGGAGCAGAACTCGGCCTTCTGGCCTCTCCTGTCTCAGATCTCAGAACGGTTCTTCAAAGATATGAAACGTTTGAACTTTTCTCATAAACAGCGTGACCTTTGACCTCATGGAGGCGGAACTCTTTGATTTGATCACTTTGTTAATAAGTGAACGCGTCGTGTTCCAGTTTGTTTAAAAAGTGTCATGAGTGAGAACTGTAGAGCGATGGAGCCGTGGGACAGACCCGTGTCCTCTGTCCTCAGCCCTGCGGGGGACCTCCTGCTGGACCAGGACTTCCCTGAAACCGCCTCGGACCTCGTGCTGGCCCAGATGCTGCAGATGCAGTTCGACCGCGAGTTTGACGATCAGCTCCGTCGGGAGGAGAAGAAGTTCAACGGAGACAGCAAAGGTAGGTTCTGGTTCCAGCCGGACCTCCCGCTGCTTCGCTCACACGTTCTGGTTTGAGTCCATGTCCTCGTCTGTCTCAGTGTCCATCTCCTTTGAGAACTACCGGATGGTCCACCCGTACGAGGACAGCGACAGCTCCGAGGACGAGGTGGACTGGCAGGACACGAGACGCGACCCGTACCGAGCCGGTGAGCTGGTTCTGTTGTTCTGCCCGTGGACCCGGGACCCTCAGGTTAACCGTTTGTCTTCACGTGTGTCCAGAGAGACCTCAGACGACGCCCAGGAGAGGTTTCAGCGGGAAGGGGAAGAACATCACCACCAAGCACGACGCGGAGACCTGCGGGCGCAAGAACACGGCCCGCATGGACAACGTAAGACCGCCCCCACAGAGTCCTGCTCACCGTGAACTTTGACCCTGACCGGAAGTGGTTTCTGTCCCGCAGTTTGCTCCGGAGGTCCTGGTCGGAGACGGCTTGGGGATGGACCTGAAGTTGTCCAACCAGGTGTTCAACTCCCTGAAGCAGCACTGCCTCAGCGAGCAGAGGCGCAGCGCCAGGCTGCACGAGAAGAAGGAGCACTCCACCGCCGTGCGTCTCCTCGGTTCTGACCCGCTGCTGGTTCTGATCCGTCCAGCAGCCCGACCCGCTCCTGATCCGTGCTTCTCTGGGTTCTGTCTCTTCAGGAACAAGCTGTGGACCCTCGGACCCGTCTGCTCATGTACAAGATGGTGAACGCCGGGGTTCTGGAGAACATCAACGGCTGCATCAGCACCGGCAAGGAGTCCGTGGTGTTCCACGCCGATGGAGGGAGGTGGGTCCACCGGGGCGCGGAGGGGGCGGGGCAGGAGGTCCGAGCTCTGATTCAAACCTGAACTTGTTGCGTTTCAGTCTGGAGGAGCAGCCCGTCCCAAGCGAGGTGGTTCTGAAGGTCTTCAAGACCACCCTGAACGAGTTCAAGAACCGAGACCGCTACATCAAAGACGACTACCGCTTCAAGGACCGCTACAGCCGGCTGAACCCCCGCAAAGTCATCCGGCTGTGGGCCGAGAAGGAGATGCACAACCTCACCAGGTACCGGGGGTCCGGGTTCTGTGGGTCAGAACCAGGGACCAGGGGTCTGGTTCAGGTACTGTGGGTACCAAACGGGTCCAGACTCGGAGAGGAACACATTTCTGTTAGAGGTGTAGTCTGTAACTTTTATTTTTTTTAATTGATTTTCAATTATTTACAACACACACAAAAAACAAGAGAAACCCCGTGCTGTCTACATATATACACACACACACACACAAAAACAGAACTACAACAAAATACTCCACATAAACAAGAATTGAGGTCTCAGACTCTTCCTCCAGTCGATATCGCCTTACAGCCATCAAAATAAACGAGGAACAGCAATAACAAAACAAAAACAAAACAAAAAAACCCAGCAAGAACAAATAGAGCTATAAAACATAATTAAATACTAAAATCCTAGGAACCAAGCAGGAAAGACTAAAGAGGACCCCATAATGTCAGAAATGCGTCCGATTTGTGATTAAGATCATGGGTCAGCTTTTCTAAAGGATGACAGAGAACTGCGTGAGCCACATGTTTACTGTGGGGGGATGTGGTGAGGCCCATTGTAGCAAAATAGTCTGTAACTTTTCTAACAATATATTTTTAACATATTTCTTCACTCTGTCACTATCTCCTGACAGACTGATGTTAGACAAAGTAATCTCTGAAAAAAACTATTGTCCCCTTGCTTCTCCAGGTGTTACTAAAAGCATTTCTAAAAACCCATAGTGACCCGCCCTTAACCAGCCAATAAAAACAGAGCTTCTCACTTCTCACGCCCCCGCCTGTCCCAGCCCCCGCGGCCGCGCAGGTTCTCGTTCAAAGTATTGCAAAGCGATGCAAAACTGTTTTGTATGTGACACAAATGTATTAAATTCCCCTTCTTCATCCCTGATCTGGACTTTTCTTTTGTTTTTTTGCCAAAAGTCAAGTGATCGCTTCCTCCTCCGCTGACTCCATGACTGAAATGATGAGGAAATGAATGAATTTGTCACGAGCGAATTAAACTCGGGTTCAACGTGGCTGCGCGAGGCTCAGCAGATTTCATGGTGTTCTGGTGTGCTGGACCAGCGCTCCATGTTTTTATTTTATTTTTTAGAACGTTTTATTAACATATAAACACAGAATATCGCAGCGGCTGAGACAGGACATGCAGTGGAGGCGGAGCTAAGAAGGCAGAGCTGAATTTCAGCAAGAGCAAGGGGGAGCAGAGCCATATATGGCTCTGAGGGGGAGGGGCCAGAATGCTTTCCCTGTTGAAATTTTTTCTAAGTCCTGCGTTCTACAGAAACTTACAGACTGTAGCTTTAAACATTAGATTCTTTGGTCAGAACAGAACCGGTCCACTGACCGACCCGTTTGTCTTCAGGATGAAGAAAGCCGGAGTTTCATGTCCCGACGTGGTTCTGCTGAAGAAACACATCCTGGTCATGTCCTTCATCGGGAAAGACCACGTCCCTGCCCCCAAACTCAAAGACGTCCAGCTGAGCCCCGAGGACATGAAGACCGCCTACCACCAGGTGTTGCAGGTACAGACAGGAAGTCACTGCTACAGACAGGAAGTTCACTGCTACAGACAGGAAGTTCACTGGTACAGACAGGAAGTTAACTGCTACAGACAGGAAGTTAACTGCTACAGACAGGAAGTTCACTGGTATCAACAGGAAGTTCACTGGTACAGACAGGAAGTTCACTGGTACAGACAGGAAGTTCACTGGTACAGACAGGAAGTTCACTGGTACAGACAGGAAGTTCACTGGTACAGACAGGAAGTTCACTGGTACAGACAGGAAGTTCACTGGTACAGACAGGAAGTTCACTGGTACAGACAGGAAGTTCACTGGTACAGACAGGAAGTTCACTGGTACAGACAGGAAGTTCACTGGTACAGACAGGAAGTTCACTGGTACAGACAGGAAGTTCACTGGTACAGACAGGAAGTTCACTGGTACAGACAGGAAGTTCACTGGTACAGACAGGAAGTTCACTGGTATCAACAGGAAGTTCACTGGTATCAACAGGAAGTTCACTGGTATCAACAGGAAGTTCACTGGTATCAACAGGAAGTTCACTGGTATCAACAGGAAGTTCACTGGTATCAACAGGAAGTTCACTGGTATCAACAGGAAGTTCACTGGTATCAACAGGAAGTTCACTGGTATCAACAGGAAGTTCACTGGTACAGACAGGAAGTTCACTGGTACAGACAGGAAGTTCACTGGTACAGACAGGAAGTTCACTGGTACAACAGGAAGTTCACTGGTACAGACAGGAAGTTCACTGGTACAGACAGGAAGTTCACTGGTACAGACAGGAAGTTCACTGGTACAGACAGGAAGTTCACTGGTACAGACAGGAAGTTCACTGGTACAGACAGGAAGTTCACTGGTATCAACAGGAAGTTCACTGGTACAACAGGAAGTTCACTGCTACAGACAGGAAGTTCACTGGTACAGACAGGAAGTTCACTGCTACAGACAGGAAGTTCACTGCTACAGACAGGAAGTTCACTGGTATCAACAGGAAGTTCACTGGTACAGACAGGAAGTTGAGATGTTTCGGGTACAAACCGTTGGGTTATTTTCTGAGCAGGTGAATTTTGTTTTTCAGATCATGGTGCAGCTGTAAACAGCTGTTTGTTTGTTTTTGTTTTCAGATCATGGTGCAGCTGTACCAGGACTGTAACCTGGTCCACGCTGACCTCAGTGAATACAACATGCTGTGGTTCGAAGGGAAGGTGAGTCTCCTCCCTCCGTTCATCACCTGCTCTTTTCCACCATCAGGATGTTTGTTTATTGTTTGTTTATTGTTTGTTTATCTGTCAGGTGTGGCTGATCGACGTCAGTCAGTCCGTGGAGCCGACTCATCCTCATGGTCTGGAGTTCCTCTTCAGAGACTGCAGGAACGTTGCCACGGTAACGGCTGAGGAACACCTGTCAGCAACAAACTGTTATAATGAGACAACAACAAATTCACGTTTGTTTGTTTAAAAATCATTTTTAAACTTCAGCGCCTGAAGTCTTGAGTTTTGAGTCCATTTTGAAACTGGACATTTGGTGTTTATTTGTAGTTTGTGTTCTGAAACTCGTTGACCTTTGACCTGTGAAGAACCAGACTTCCTGTTTGTGTTCCAGTTCTTCCAGAGGAGAGGCGTGACTGAAGCGCTGAGCGTCTACGACCTCTTCAACGCCGTGAGCGGCCTGAACGTCCCTGTCGGCGCCGAGGACGAGGCCCAGTTCATGGCTGAGGTGAGCAGCTGGTTCTGTGGGGAAAAAGATCCAATGAGGACGTCACCCTGCTGCTGCCCCGGGGTCAAGATGAGCACGTCGGGCCTCGTGGCATCACTTTGACCCCAGGGCAGCAGCAGGGTGGTTGGCTCTAATGTCAGAGAACTCCACAGCTCTGCAGGTAAATCTTGAATTAAAGTTCTGTTGGAGCGGTGGAACCAGTGGACGGCTCTGAACGAGGTC